>KQ030615.1:53885-70785 GCA_000956045.1 Hirsutella minnesotensis 3608
AAGTGCACAATATGGCCACGATATTTGTATTGCTGCCCTCGAACCTGCATGACGTTCACAAATACATGAACTGGAGCAATTAGCATCTCTTCTACTTTCGTCAATTCAGGGAGGAACACAGGGATTAAGCCAAAATCCAGCTGATTTTCAGCTGAAAAAAACCAAGGCTCATCCTCCTTTTTGTTCTTGTCCTTGGCGATGCAACGCTTGCAAATGTCATCTTTCAAGCCCATGTCAAACCATATCTCCTGACAACGGGTGCAACGTTCCATTCGGTCGTTTTCCAGCTCCGTCCAGAATTTCTCCAGGAGCTTCTTATCCCTATCAGACAACGGACAATGGGACAGATCACCCATCCAGTCAGGGTCCGGAAGCTGGAAATCTCGACGTTCGATGACCGACTGCTGGACACTTGGGCGGGAATATCTCCCCCGGGCGTGTCTCGGCCAAATAGAAGGACTTGATACCGGAGATTCGATCGGCGCTCCAAGTCGTACGCCTTCTTGAGATGGAACCAAGGGACCTGGTCGGGAAGTAATCGGCGCAGGCGCGTCTGCTCCTGTTGACGTGGCAAGTGGCGTTCCCAGCAGAATAGGTCCTTGTGAGATAATTGGTGTACCTAGTTGTAAGTCTAATAATGGCAATCCTTGCCGGCGTATTGGGGACAACTCAGCTTGTTCTGCAGTACGCTTAGAGGTGCCTGAGGCCTGTCGATTCCTACAGTCCAGACAGTTGGCCGTGCGTCTTCCACGTGTAATGGAGGACTTTGTCTTCGAAATGAATTGATCTGCCGGCCTCTCCTGCTTGCACGTCCTGCAAACATTCGTTGAAGGGATAGAATCAGCCATAGTATGTTGGATTGCAGGGACGGTTTGATGAGGAAGGCTGAGGGGGGACTGCGCGGGCAGGACAACCATATAGACCGCGCACCTGGCTTTACACCTGAAAGGGCTACGGAGTACGGAGTACCAACCAACGAATTGATTGCATTGCAAAGAAGAAAAGCGGGATGCTCTCGAGGAGCTGGCTACCTAGTGACGTATAGACAATGCTCAGGGGCAGGCTGTGAGACCCTCATTTGGTGGCGTTATTAGCATCGGAGCATCGGCATCAGCCGAGACGTCGAGTGGAGACTTATGTGACCAATACGAGCAGAGCTTTTGAACCTCAGTTATCGTCGTAATAAAGTCCTTCGGACTGAATAATACGGACGCGAAGAAAAGTGGGCTGTGGTGAGGGGCGCCTTCCCCGATCGGGATGCCGCCAAGCCCGGCGGGGACAACAGCGCGTCCCAGACTACAACTCACTCGATACAGGACCTCGATATATGCAACAAAGCCTAGATTCGGGTTAGGGTTAGGGTTAGGGACAGGATTTATTGCATTTATACGTAGAGCAAGCCTTTCGCGTCG
The DNA here is from genome assembly GCA_000956045.1 of Hirsutella minnesotensis 3608. Taxonomy (NCBI): domain Eukaryota; kingdom Fungi; phylum Ascomycota; class Sordariomycetes; order Hypocreales; family Ophiocordycipitaceae; genus Hirsutella; species Hirsutella minnesotensis. The sequence goes on from KQ030615.1 coordinate 55,298, forward strand.
CCCCACTGTTAGGCTTTTCTTGCTGAATCTCGCGTCTTGCACCACTTGTCCTTAACAAACATCTTTCATCTTCCACTTACACCGTCACGTCTGTCTCGCTCGCGATGGCTTCAAATTTTCCCGCCGTTGGCACCATGTCCAGTCGCGAGCGACAGATTCGCGAGCGAAACGCTAGTGCGGCGCCTGCAGGTGGCGCGTCTCCAGTCTCGCGCCCGGCGGAACGCGAAAATCAAACGGCCCTCGCAAACGCGCGCAACCTGCCAAAGCCCGGATCTCTCGTCCGTAATCCCATCCCACGCCGAGGCGCTCCCGTCACCAAGGCTTTTAGCGTGACGAACGTGTCCGTCAGACGCGACAGCGACAATTCGGACAGCGAGGATAATGGGCCCCAAGAGGAGCAAGAGTCGGTGCTCCGGCACCCTCGAACCTCCTCGTCCAGTCAAGCTGGCGGCAGTCGTCGAGGAAACGACGACGAGACGAAACAGAAGCTCATGGCCACCTTTCTACCGGATCTCAAGGACGCCACCGACGACTTGGCTGCTAGCTTTGCAGAAAGCGATACCGAGAGCAGCGTCTTCTCCATCATCCTCCAGGCGCGACGAGAGGATGTGGTCAAGAACCGCAACCGCTTTCTGGCGTCAGAATCAACAACGTCCTTCCTGATTGACTGGGAAGGATCGCATGCGCTCTCCAGGTTCGTCCAGACGCATCCTCAAGCCGGCGACGATTTGGCTAGGATAAATATAGTCGCGACACGCGACCATGTCCTTCGCATCCAGTCCGAGGAGGTCGTCAGCAGACTCGACTTCCTCGAGACCCTCGACGCTGGTTTTCCGCGCCTGTTCCACGCTCCCGGAACGCAAGGGGGAAATCCAGGCATTCTACTTGAAATTCGCACTCGCTATGCTATCGAACTGTTGGGCAGGGAGCCAGACAAGGAGGCCAATCCGCGAGAGATTATCGCGCGCGTCTTTTGTGAACACGTGGACAATGCCGACATTGATGAGCTTTTGGAGAGAGGCCCTTATCGCAGGTTGAGCGGCCGAGAGAAGCATCACGAAGACGCCGAGCGCTGCCAGGAAAGAGTCATGGATCTCTTGCGAAGCTTGCAAGAGGGCGGGAATTTCCAGCCCGGCGACCTCGAGAAGAGGTTTCCTTTTCCGCAGCTGCTTGAGGAGCTCGACATTTGGCTCACGGAGACGCTCACATCACAAGATCCGACACCAGAACCTGGGCAGGCGAGCCCAACGTATAGCCGAATGAGCAGCGACGAGGCCGAGTCGCAAGAAATTGCCCGCGTTGGACACTCGAGACCGGAGTAAGTATACGTGCCGAGCATAAACCTCCATATTTCTTCGGCAAGAATGAGGGCTAATGGCTGACTCCATCCAGGCCTAGCATGTTCCAGGGCCGCGAGTCCATCAGACAGCTGGAAGCCACGCGCAACCGCAGCGCCGAGGCGACGGGACGGGCGACATCGGGCCCAGGCGCCGCCACGGCCTCTCGCGAACCTCCTCGAGACTGGCCACAGATCTCGAGCAAAGACTTGCTGCGGGACCTGCCCGTCTCGTCGAGCGCCCCAGCTGGCAGCCAGGGACTGAAGCGGAGACCCCAGGTCACGCAAGAGCGCGATGACGATGCAGATGACTCAGACGACTTTGAAGAAGACCGGCGAAGCCCCAAGATAATCAAGATCGGTCAGCCGCAAGCATGGCAAGCCCCCAGGCGAAGCCTCCAGGCGCCGCGAGAGCCCCCGTCGCGGATCGAGAAAGCCCCCGTCGCCCACGTGCCCGCCTCCAGCATGCCATCGCGCCCTCCCATGTCCTCCGCGACCGCCGTGGCCGCCCCGTCATCGTCAGGCCAGGTACGCCGACATCGACAATCTGCACAGAGACGAGTTCGAGCACCCGCGCGACCAGCAGGCCTACCGCGACAAGGCGCGAAACATCAAGGTCGACAAGCTCCTGCGCGACGAGCCCCTGCCGCCGCACTTTGACCGCGTCGTCCTCGGGCCCAAGGAGAAGAGGAAGGTCATGGGCTGCGGCAAGAACCCGTACCGTACCGAGGCCGAAGTCGACGACGACGGGCGGCCCTTTAACACCGAGTACGACCCGGCGGTTCACGGTCCTGTTCCTTGAGCCTTGCTGGGGGTGGCTTTTTGGATCTTGCTTCTTTGCTTGCCTCGCTTTGAGCTGGTCTTCATGTCGAATGGCGAACGGCGAGTGGGGAGCTCATCGAGCCTTGCTCTGGCTTGATTCGGGCATTTTATGGCGGTTGGATTTTTGCATCGCATTGCCCTTTCTCGTTCTTGATATCTATCTTCGCGTTTATTTGCATGGGCTCGACTGACGGGCTCGGAGGAGAGAGGGGGGGGGGCTGTTTTGGGAATTCGACGAATATTCAGGGAAGATGCAACGACGTCGTCAAGAGGCACAATTCAGATATTTTCGTCGCCCAAAGATGCAAGCATACGTACATGTAGCTCTAACCACAATGTTCCCGCTATCAAGAGAAACAAGCAAAAGAAGAACCCGGGCCGTCCGCGCGCAGCTCGGGTGGTGGCAGCCAGACACGTCCAAGCAGCTTGCATCCAAACCGGGGGTATCAGAGAGGCACAGCCAAGGTTTAGAAAATAACAAATCCCCCTTTCCCCCGCCAAGCACCCGGCCCCCGCGTGCGAAGCTGCAAGAAAGCCCGCTCGCACAAGGCACTCTTCCTCTTTCTTCCGGCAAAACTGTGCATCTTTTGTGTGACCCGCAGATCCAGGGTATGACGAGAAATACAGTACGCAAGCGGGATAAAAAAAGGGGGCTCGGAAAAGGGAGCGCTGGTCCAATGAGAAGGAATCCTGATCCCGGTCAGGCGTGGCCACGTTCCACACTCCGCGGTGGCTTGACTGCCCAAAACGTACTTGGCAGCTTGCCGTCCTCTTCCTTTCCCTCCATCCAAATTCTTTTCCAACATGGCTCGTCTGCCTCGTCGTCTTCGAATCGCGGTCGGTCCTTTCGTCAGAAGCGGCGCGCGGGAAGGTCGCCTCGTTTCAACCGGCTCGTCCGCCAGCCCTCGTACCACTGCTCGCGGCTCGTCTCGCGCAGATCTGTGCGCCACTCGCGAAAGACGGCCTCCTTGAGCCGCTGGAAGTCGCAGTGCTGCTGGTTGTAGGGATCGGCGAAGCCCCAGGGGAATCGGCGACCGACGACGTCTGGCTCATAGAGGTCCGGGCTAATGATGGACAGTGGCAGCGGCGGCTTCTCGTCGTCCTTGAGGGTGGAGTCGGACCTGCTGCGGTTGGACAGCGGGCTCAGCGCCCCTGAGCTGGGCTTCGGCGACGACATGGGCGACGGGGACGCGCTGCTCTTGTCCCCATTGTCCTCATCGCCTTCGCTTATCCGGTCCGACTCGCTGTCGCTGCTATCGTCGAGACCAAGAGGTTCGAGCGGGTCGAGGTTGGCCTTCTTGATGCTGTCCCAAACAGCCTTCTTCAGCACACTCATGTGCTTGGTCGTGACGGTGTCGGCCTTGGAGATGACCGGTATGACGGTGGTCTTGCCATGCAGCGCTCGCAGGACCTGCAGGTCGACGTCCTCGTCGAGACCGCCAGATATCTGATGGCCATTGAGAATGCCAGAGCTCTTGCGGAGTCCCTCGGGGCTCATCTTTCGAGAGGCGGCAATATTCCGGTCGAGGGTCGAAGGATCCAAGATGAGCAGGACGGCGTGGATGTGGGTGTCCTGAACGCCGGGTGAACGGACAACCTTCATTTCTTCGCCAAAAGTTTCCTCAAACTTGCTCTCCAGGAAGGCTGACATTTCTCGCAGTTGAAGGTCGACCAGATTCTTCTCAAGGCCCTCGGAATCCCACAGGGTGAGGCCAATGCGCTCGCCGTCCATCTCGCTTTCGAGGTAATGAGAGATGAAGTTGCCGACGGCGGGGCTCGGGACACGGAAATCGTCAAAATCGGACTTTCTCGTAGGGCGCCTACTGGCAGGCAGAGTGAGCGCCGTCTTTAGGAATTCGAGAAAAGACGTTTTGCCGGAATTCCGGGTGCCCGCGATGAGAATACTGCGAGCGAGTAGGGCACACGTTAGCGACGCTCGACGAGCAAGAATCGTCGACAAAAGATGCGAACACTTACTTGAACGGAGTCGGATCCTTTCTCCTGCGAACTCTCCTGGGCCCGTTGATGGTGCTGATTGCGCTGCTCGCGTAGCTATAGCGGCCGCGGTGCGTCATGCTCTCGGTCCTCGCGTACGGATCGAAGGGCATCTGCGGTACCGGAGGCGCATTGGATGCGACATAGCTACGAGGCGCTTCCTGAGAGGGCCGGGCATTGGGAGGAGTGGCCGAGAGATTGTAGGCCGGCGTGGCCTGGAGCTCGGCGCTAATTGACTTGGTCAAGTGCTCATTGTAGTTGTGAAACTCGGGCAGCTTGGGCGGGTTCTGGCGCTGACGTTCCAGCTCGGCCTCTCTAAGAGCCTGAGCCTTCTTGCCGGGCTTGCCAAAGTCGCCGCTCTTGCTGCGGCGAAGCAGCATCCCAAAGCTGGGTCGGCGAGGGGGTGGACTGGTCATGGCCACGACGGCAGAGGTGTCGAGAATCGGCCAGCGAAAGCGACGAGGGAATGCTTGGCAGACGACGTCGAGCGAGTCCTGCGATGGGAGAAGTGCAGGAAAGCGCCGCGGCACGCTTGGCGTCGCAAAGGTGCTTGTTTACCGCGAGCGCGCGCGAGCGAGGGAAAAGCCGTGCCTAGGCTGACTTGACCGAGAGGGGGCAGTAAGATGAGGTATACAAGCGGCCGGGAAATCGCAGCGAGATCGAGCTCAGCGAATGAGGGCGGGGATTGTCTCCGTCCTTAATTTGACGGCACGATCCTGGAGACGGGATCAACAGGGTACAGTACTGTTCTGGACTGCCGGCGGGGTGGTGGGCCTTGGGGGCGGAATGAGAATCGAAATGTCGGCCAAAGCCAACGGCGTCGCGCAAGAGACGGCGAGGAGGAGAGAGGCTAGGTGGCGGACGAGGACGAAGCGAGGATAGAGGTGTCTTGTCGCGATGGCAGGTTTGGTTTCAAAATCTGCCCGAGTACTTTGCAAGTACGTACTGTAGATACCTAGTATGGCCGGCGCGTCGCAAACCGAAAGGCTGGGCGGGTGTGCGCACGGGTTGTTGCGCAGCGCGGCACAGGGCTCTCGAAGCTCGACACGGCTAACTGGAAGCGTCAGCGCTTGAATTGTTTGGGAGGATGAACAAAAGACAACGACTTCGGTTGCTCCGCGAGCCCCAAACTTTTTTTTTGTCTCCCCTCTCTACCGCCCGCCGCCCTCCTTCGCCTTTGTTGGCCCGTCCTCAGTGCCCCCCTCCTCTCGTCTCCCCCTGGGAAGCCCAGCCACTTGGCGGCGAAGAGTCAGGGCGTTGTCATTGATGAATTGGGTTCCCCCATCTTGTGTGCTGCCGTAATCATGGCACAGGATGGGGTCTAGGGGTCCGTTTTTGCGCGACGTTGCGTAACGGCTGCTGCAAGACGGGCGGCCGCCCCTCCCCAAATCTCTCACTGCGGGGTGGATCGAGCATCAAAAAGCGCGCCATTAGTGCTGACAGGGGGGACAAAGCTGCTGTGGATGCGGCGGCCTGCCTTTATGCAGGTACGAAACAGGTACCGGCGACTGGCGTGTCATGGCAGTCGAGCCAAGAGGTAGCTTCCATGTCACCAGGTTACACCGTCCCGAAACTCGTCGCCTGCGGTGCAAGGCTGCAAAACATCTGGTGCAGCACCCGAGAATGGAGGACAAGCGAAATGCACAACATCCGGGCAGCAGCGATGCGCCTCTCCAAGCAGGGTACGGAACAGTACTTGGCAGTCGCAACGCATGGAAAGAAGGACGAGATGGGTGCATGGATGGATGGAGGATGAATGGGTCCAGCGCCATGGTGCAGGGTCCAAAGATACAACGGGTTAAAACGCATCAAGGTCCCCAAAAGGCTAAAGTCAAGGCAAAGGTTCGAGAGAGGGGGGGAGGGATGCGTGTTTGATGGTGGTGGTCAGGCCCACAAATAGCGGCAGCAACCCTCTTGAGCAGCGCCCGAAGGAAAACGAGGCAAGCAATGCGAGACGTCATCTTACCAAGATTGAATGCAGTTTTGACACAACTCGACCTTTGCATCAGGTTCGGCCACACAGCAGATCTAGAGCGAAGAGTCTGTGACGGAGACGATGGAGCAAATGATGGCGGGTCTGTTCTGATTGCGGGGGGAATGGCCCTGACAGGGACCAGACAACGAGGCGCAGGAGGATTGGTGGACGACGGGCCAATCAGACGGGAGCGACGACGCCCGGATGGAGATTCTAGAACCGGGCCTGAATCAACTGAAGTCAAACGACAAAGAAAGCCAGCAGAAACGGTTCGAGGCAGTTGCCGAGTCGTGCGGAAATGGGGAATAAAAGGAAGAGAGCAAGCGTCAGCTGACGACGGAGGAGCTGAAGAGCTGAAGAGCAAAGGAAGAGAGCCGTCGTAGTCATGTTGGCCTAGATGCTCAGGCTGCCACGGCGGCTACAGAAGGAGGCTAGAAAGGCGCAGCCAACGGCACAGCAGCTCCAACGGCACTGAGCATCCGTCCGCCGAACTCGACGCCAGCCCCGTTCCATTCTTCAAGCGGTTAGCGCCTGGCCTCTTTTCTGCTACCTGCTGCGAAAGTAGCGACCGACCAAGCTTTGTACCCTTGGGCCGCGAAGTTGGGCCATTTGCCAACACGAGGCCTCGGACCTTTCAAATTGTCTTGCCGCTACGCCTCTCCGCAAGCGTGGAATGCCTCCCCAGGTGTTCGTCAGCGGACCGTCGAGCAAACAATGACGGCCCAGCCACGCCGCAAATCCGTCTGTTGGCCGCCCGTGGAGACTCGCGGGCAAGACGTATCGACAGGCACGAGGCTCTGTCAGAATTGGAAGGATATGATGGCCGTTGGCGAGACATTGGTGACTCCAAAATACCTGGAACATTCCATCATCTTGGCGCCAGCACGGGTTTGTCGCGTGTCTCGACACAGTCGACACCACGGTCCAGACCAGCGACCACGACTCACCAAAAAAGGAAGCAAAGAAGGCCAGTACTTCTTTTTTAGAGAGTGTGCCACCATGGTCCACGGGCTTCGTACTGTAGCAAATGACATCATGTCGAGACACGGCTGTCGCCCCGCGCCCGCACTCTGTCTTGCTCCAATGTCCATGTGCTTCAGCGGAAGCCGGCCCGGCATAACTTCATCCGTCGTTCCCCGCCAGACCATCACCGACCACTAGTCATGGCGGCTTTGCCATGCCGCGGGCCGGTGTGGGCTCCGGGACGCTTTGCGACTCACGACTGCCGCCGCCATCTCTGCCATCCGATGGCGACCCGAGGCCAAGGCCGCGTTTGCCGCCGCCGACGCCAACGAATAGCCGTCGCGCAAGCCATGACTAGCAGACATTGCCCATCTCGCCATCTCCTCGCCATTTCCACACCGTCGCGTACTCATATCCCAGGCACAGGGCATAATATGGCGAGTTTCTCTTCATCAGCCATCATGATTGAGTGGCGTCGTCAACACCCGATGCGCAAATGCACAGGTATTCGTATACACTTCTCCGACTGTCCCTCGCCGACAGTGCCGGATGCCCGTCCGCCTCTTTCCCATGACTTCTATAGTCTATCAATGGCGCGCAGAGTGGTGCTGTCGAAATGACTCTCCGCTGCGGGCCGCCAGAAAAGCAAATCATGTCCACGACGCGATATCGCGCCTGTCATGTAACACTGAACGATCCTCGAGTCGCCGCCCTCATGACGCCGTGAAAACGCCGCCGGCTAGCCCTCAAACACGTCGTGCTGCAGCTCGATGCCGTAGTCCTGCGCCACGTCCTTCATCCGCTGCTCCATGACATCCTCCATGCCGCCGCCGAGCCCCAGCCACTGCCGCGCCTTGAAGAAGTAAAAGGCAACGTCCGAGGCCGTCATGACTGCCTTGAATAGGACATGTCTCCACGCGTTGTTGAGTCGCTGCCGGAGGGGCAGGTTCGGATCCTCAAAGAGGCTCCGGCTCGCCCACTCGCCCATCATCTTGACTCGGTTGACGGGGGAGCCGAGGTACTGATTGTTGCCTTGCACGATGCGCATGTTGCGCCCGATGAAGATGAGCTCTTTGGGCCACTTCTCCTCATCGGCCAGCAGGTCTCGAATCCCCTGCTTCATCTTTTGCTGCATCGCGTAGTGTCGCTCCGCTGACGTCTTGCCCTCGAGGCCCTTCATCACCTCGGACCGAGTCGACGAGTCGCCGCCCTCGTACGGCCGCATCAGCGTCGCGCTCGCAAACAGGTCAGCTCCCTTGATGCCCCAGTCTGCCGTCACCTTGGCAATGGTTTTGTTGTCAAACGTCATGAGTGCCTTCCAGAACATGCCGTACTGATGCCGGAATTTCTGCGACATGTACACGTAGAGACCATGGTCAATGAGAACCAGCTCCACTTTGCCGTTGGGTAGCCGCCGAATAAAGATGTTTCCCGGGTGCGGATCGCAGTGAACAACACCCCACTTGAATATTTGCGCAGAAAATAGGTCGATCATGGTTGTCATGACCTCCTTGGTCGATAAGCCCAGGCCGCCTCGGCCGCGGGAGCCCTTCCATTCTTGTCGCTCGGGCTTGATCTTCTCGTTGAGCGGTCTCGTGCGGAGCTCGCGGCGCGCAGCCTCCATGTCGATCGGTGGCAGCGGGCTCTTGGCGCCGGGTGACCCTTTGCCGTGGCCTCCGAGCCAGCGAGACGTCATGGCAGTCTTGTCCCACAGCCGCACGCCCTCGATCCATTCGGTCGTAAGAACCCGTCTCGTGCTGAGTTCGGGATAGACTGTCGGCACGTACACGCGACCCTTGAGGCTCTTTTCCGAATTGACCAAGTTTCGCATCGTTTCCGAGTTCTTGGCCTCGTTGAGAAAATCCGTCTCTAGCTCCAGCCGCTCGGTGATGTACGGAACGAGGCTGTAGAAGGGGAGGTCGAACCATTTCGAGTATATCCATGTGACGGTCCTTGGGCGCGCGTCAACCTTTGCATACGGAAGAGATGTGTCGATGAAACTTACTTGAATGCCCACAGGTCCCAGGATAACTGCTTGGCAATCTCCCTCTTTTGGATCTTGATGGCGACTTCTCGCCCGTCTGGCAGCCGAGCCCAGTGCACCTGCGCGACGCTCGCGCTGGCCCTCGCCCTGCGCTCCATGAGACCCTTGCCCTCCTCTCCGCTGAAGCTAACGCCGAATACCTCCTCGACGCTCTTGCCAAAGTCCTGGCGAATCACTTTTTCGACGTCTTTCCAGTCGTCTTGGGGCGCGTCGTCGAACATGCGGCCAAACATCTTTTGAAACTCGGCGGGCAGGACGGCGCTCTGCATGGCGATGGCTTGGCCGATCTTGAGGTACAGGCCGCCGTTGGCCCGCAGAAGCTCAAACAGCCGCTCCGCGTTGCGGGCGTGGAGGTCGGGGACGGACCCGGCCGTGATGGGCTCGGGTCGAAAGTTGACCTTGTAGTCGAGGGCGACGACGAGCGTGGTGCCGAACGTCCGGAGGGTGCGCAAAAAGCCCGACGCGTAGACTTGGCGATCGACCAGGCAGACCGAGCCGCCGACCACGATGATTGCCGCGAGCCAGCGGGTCCATCTCCGGCCACGCTTGTATTGTTTGGCAGCTCGCGGAGCTCCCAGCTCTTCGGGCGACGGCGGCCGCAGCGGCTGGAAAGGACCCGAGGACGTCTGGACTTGTCGTCTGGCGCCGGAACGCACGGCCAGCCTGGCGGTGACGGCACCTCGAAAAGCTGCGCGCGGCTGGAGATGCGATGGAGGCGCAAGAGGCGCAGCCCTCGAGCACCTCAGCATGCCGCGAGCGAGCATACTGGAACTGGCGGAAATACGTGCCGCTACGGCGTTATCATCAGGAAGGGGAAAATGTCGAGGCCGCAGTGAGCTGCAGCCGCCTGCACTTGGCGTGAGGGATAGTAGCGTAGCAGGCAGCTTGCGGAGCTTGTCGGGCGTGGGAAATCTCCGGGCCCACGCGATAAGCGGCTCGGCTCGGACTGACGACATTGACTGCCCCGATCCGGCCCTGCCTCCATGACGCCTTGAACCCCGGAGACGGACCAATATTTCGAGAGCCGGCCTCGATGCAATGGTCGCACACCTCCTTCGTGCATGCACATTTACTGCAATGCCCAACTCAGGTACTTCGTCGTACGAAAAAAAAAAACCATGTATGCTTTCCCTGTTCAATATTGTCACACAAGCACTGCACTGTCGACTGTCAGCTTGTAAATGACGGGGAGAAACAATAGGTTTCGCATGGTGCTCGTGGCGCATGCCGGTACAGCAGTATCCAATGGGAACAATACGCGAGCCAACGGATTACAATGGATCGAAATAGTCACTCTCTTGTGCACGCTCCGTCGGATTAGCAGCGGACGACCTCGCCCTTGCGCGTCACGGCATTGTCCAGGGTAGCAACGGATAGGAGGAACCGTGACCTGTCGTGTTGAGCTCTGCACAGATCCAAGTCGCCCATCAGCACGAGCGGAGTAAACACGCTTATATTTTGCTACCATCCGGGGTAAGCTTTGCGTAATGCCACCTCGTACTCCGAGAACAGAGTTTGACTCCATCATACGGGACTCCCGCAGAAGCAGAGCATGCGAGGAGACGGAGCCCCAGACGCACCAGTCGCTTCGCTGGGCATGTCCAACTTGAGAGCGCGACTCGTCGATGCTTGGAGCCAGCATATCGTACATTTCTCGGCATCGAACCCCCTCGCGGCCAGGTTCCTGTCGTCACATAGGGTACGCCCGGATTACCATGTCGGGCTGCTCTCGCATTTGGGATCCATGCACGGGCGCAAACAATATGCAGCCGCAGCTCAAGCCTCCAAGTCGGCGTCGGCACTGGCCCTTGCGGTGGACCCTCAATTTGCGCATCGAGTGCCAAGCAAAAGGGATGAAAAGGGATAGGCGCAGGGCAGGTCTCGCATATGGTTTGTATCAATAGCGAGCTTTGCCGATTCTCTTGACGCACACTTAGCCCCTGAAGGTCGCCGGGTTGTGGTAGAGCTCCCATGAGAAAGGGGTTACGCAAACAATAACTCATGTCTCCCTCTGGTCCACGGGGGGAAAGGTTGGATATATTGGCTGCACGCTTTTGGCAGGGTCCTGTCAATATCGTGCAAGGTCGACTCGCACTTGCTTTTGTTGCTACTGTAGATGCAGTGGCGGAAGAAGCAATTGAAGACGAGCGAGCGAGTTGATTCCTACAAGCACCAAATGGTAGCTTGGTTAGCCTACACAGAGAGTGTGTACCGGACGAATTAAGCCACGCGGTGAATGGCAAAGGCTCTTGATCTCTGAGAGGCCTTGTTGACGGCCGACTGATACAACGCGTCCATGGCGACGAACCGACTCAGGCGAATGTGTGATGGCCGTTCGCCAATCTCAAATCTGGTTGCCCTTACGATGGCGCTAAGCTGCTTCTGACATTTGATCGTTGTCTTATACTTTTGAGTCGACCTGGTGAACGCTCGTCAAATCTGGACTGGCGCATCGTTTCGTGTCTCGGAACAACGCCCAAGAGATCGTCACAAAGGGTTCGGTGCGATGCCGAGAGCCCCCCAATCGGCACGAGATGCGAGTTCTTGTTCTTGGCTCGCACACGAGGCGTCGGACGGTCGGAGTGTCATTGCCCTTGTCCAGCTGGTGCATGGAGCCGCTACCCATTGCGACGCCGGTGCGTACTCTTTTGACGGGAATGAGTGCATGTTGCCCAGCGTCTCCGATGTCGATACGAGAGTGTATCCGGTTTAGTGGAAAGGCAAACTATCCCCCCAATGCGCGAAAGCGTTAGCAGGTCAATTGCCCTATACTACCTAAGTACCCTTATACCTGACCCCGTAACCTCGAGATATATAGAGGCTACGTAGAGATATTTGCTAATAAGGTACGAAGGCTGCGCTTGAAAGAAACTTAACTCCCGGAGGTTACTAGGGAGCCTATTTACTATATAAAAGAGCTTGTATAAAGATAGTATATTCGCACTAAGTCGCTCCTACCCGCGCGTATGGGGGCTGATCCTACTACTCTATACCTTCGCTACTATAGCTACTATAACGCGCTGCTATCTTAGCTACTAACTTACTAGAGCTCTCGCCGCCTACCTACGTAGAAATATAAGGCATGCTGTTACGTAAGCAACTCGATGACTAAGGATCCCGCACGGTCACAGAAAGCCGCCGCAACCGTCAAGTTTCTTTTGAGCGCAGCCTTCGTAGTGGAAAGGAAATTCGGGTCGTTGCTCAAAGCTATAGTTGCCCCACTTCCCCTGGCAAATAAGGTAGGCAGGTAGTGATTTTTATTTGGTTGATAGCTACCCCCCAAAAAAATTGGCAATCGTCTGTCGGCAATCGAGCATTCTTGTCTGCAAGCTGTGCCGAGACAAGAAAAAAAAAGAGAGGCCACAGCAGGATCCAACCACAATCCGAGAAGAGGACACAGCCGAGACCCGTGCCTGTGTGCGACACTACTAGACCACCACTAACGGAGCAGCCAGAGCTCACCACAGGCTTGACCAAAGGGGTGCGACTAGATCGAGGAGGATGCTGCGGACACTTTCGGGCGGCTCGACGGCCGCGAAGCGGTGCGTGCCGAGGGCCGGCAGAACAGCTTCAGCAGGCCTTGCAGCAGTGGCGGCGACGTGGACCCCGCAACAACAGCGATTGCGCCTCCAACTCGAGCAGCGACAGCTCCTCCATCTTCACCAGCAGCACCACTCGTACGTCGCGCGTAGAGGCATCCACAGCACGCGCAGCAACATGGCGGCCGCCACGAGAACCGAGAGCGATGCCTTTGGCGAGATCCAGGTGCCCGCCGACAAGTACTGGGGCGCCCAGACGGAGCGGTCGCTCGAGAACTTTCGCATCAACCAGCCCCAGGACCGCATGCCGCCGCCCGTCATCAGGGCCTTTGGCATCCTCAAGGGCGCCGCCGCAACCGTCAACATGCGATTCGGTCTCGGTGAGTTGCAGCAGAGAGCGATGGCCCTCTCGTCTACTTCCATCTGGCCATCTACCCCTTTACAATGGTTCACGGGCGTGGGCTGACTTGGCGGCCCCTCTTTTTGGAAAACCCGCAAAACAGATGAAAAGATTGGCAAGGCCATCCAGCAGGCGGCCAAGGAGGTGGCCGACGGCAAGCTGCTGGATCACTTCCCGCTAGTTGTGTGGCAGACGGGGTCGGGCACGCAGTCCAACATGAACGCCAACGAGGTCATTTCCAACCGCGCCATTGAGATTCTCGGCGGGCAGATGGGCAGCAAGAAGCCGGTGCACCCCAACGACCACGTGAACCGCAGCGCGTCGTCCAACGACACCTTCCCGACGGTGATGCACATTGCGGCGGTGCTGGAGCTGGAGCAGGAGCTGCTGCCGGCGTTGCGGAGCCTGCGGGCGGCGCTGCAGGCCAAGGTGGACGACTTTGAGGCCAAGAAGATCATCAAGATTGGCCGGACGCACCTGCAGGACGCGACGCCGCTGACGCTGGCGCAAGAGTTCTCGGGGTACGTGGCGCAGCTGGACTTTGGCATCGGGCGGGTCGAATCGTCGCTGCCGGACCTGCGGCTGCTCGCGCAGGGCGGCACGGCCGTGGGCACGGGCATCAACACGTTTGAGGGCTTCGCCGAGGCGGTGGCTGCCGAGGTCAGCGCGATGACGGGCATCGAGTTCAAGACGGCGCCCAACAAGTTCGAGGCACTGGCGGCGCACGACGCCGTGGTGCAGGCGCACGGCAGCCTCAACACGCTGGCCGGGTCGCTGACCAAGATTGCGCAGGACGTGCGGTATCTGGGCAGCGGGCCGCGGTGCGGGCTCGGGGAGCTGGTGCTACCGGAGAACGAGCCGGGCAGCAGCATCATGCCGGGCAAGGTGAACCCGACGCAGTGCGAGGCGCTGACCATGGTGTGCGCGCAGGTCATGGGCAACAACGTGGCGACGACGATTGGCGGCATGAATGGGCAGTTTGAGCTCAACGTCTACAAGCCGCTCATGATTCGCAACCTGCTGCACAGCTCGCGCCTGCTGGCCGACGGCATGCGTTCGTTTGAGAAGAACCTGGTGGCGGGCCTGCAGGCCAACGAGGACAAGATCTCCAGTATCATGAAGGAGTCGTAAGTCCTCTCTTCTCTTTCATCACGTCCATCATCTACGAGACAAAGCTGACTGGCAACAGGCTGATGCTGGTGACGTGCCTCAACCCCAAGATTGGCTACGACATGGCCAGCAAGGTGGCAAAGAATGCGCACAAAAAGGGCCTCACGCTTAAGCAGAGCGCGCTGGAGCTCGAGGCGCTGACTGAGGACGAGTTCGACGCGCTCGTCAAGCCGGAGCTCATGGTTGGGCCCAAGGCGTACAAGGGATAGATGGCTGGTGGTTGCCCTAGACATTGTATTCTGTCCGTACACTTTTGAGACTGAATAAATAAGAGCGATTCAAACTAGACGATCTTGTTTACACGTTAACGACAGTCGATGGCATCATTTCTACAAAGGACGTGGTGTATTATCTTGTATCCGGGAGTGATGCAGAAAGTCCCGGGCCGGCCAAGGTACGAAGTACCGGAGAGGGGAATCGCGGGCGGTACGTACTGTGGTGGTGGTGGGGCAGCAGAGCTTCGGCATCTCGGCCGGTCGTGGGGAAGGGGAACGGGGGTGGTGACTCTGTCTGGAGGCGTGCATCTCGGTGGTGCGCATCGGTGCCTGGCAATGCGTCCCGTCGTCTCTGCTAGCGACTCGAGATGGACCGAAGCAAACACGACTCTCGGGGAGGGAACCTGGTCACGGCGCTAGCAGCCATTGAGTAAGGTAGGTTAGACTCTAGCCTTGGGAGATCTGTCGACAGAAGCAGACGAACAATAGGCGACCAATCGGACTCAAAGGTCGGACGGGCCCCGGGTCCTTAGTCAAGGCAACATGAGCCAAGAGCGTGGGTCCGCCATCTGCAGTGTGCGCTTCTGCAGCGGGACGAGGGAAAAAAAAGAAGAGGGCTGAAGCAGGTTGGTCCAGCCACGAGGAGACGGTCCGCTCATGCCTTACTCGCGGTGGTATGGGCGTGTGGTACATGGGGTGCATCTGGCTCTGGCTCTCAAGAATGGTCCCAAGTCTCCAAGTCAGTGCCGCTCTTCCCTCGTCCCCCCTGTCGGCTCCACACCGCCAGGCACCATGTCACTCGATAGGCCGCTCTACAACCGCCATCGGCGCATCCGTGGCGTGGGATTACAGGGGACCTGCTGATGACAGACGGGCGACACCCGAGCCAGCGCTCCCGGGATCATGACGACTCCTCAGGCACCGTACAGTACGTAGACCAATGCACGTCGCAAGCAAACGCACGAGAATACGCTCAAGCTGTGCTCGGGAGAAGGGGGGCTGGGCTTGAGGAATCATGTCGCTGCTAGT
>KQ030616.1:0-37941 GCA_000956045.1 Hirsutella minnesotensis 3608
TGCGTCGCTATCTTCTCGGCTTTATTCCTTGGATCCGCGAGTTCGTGCGTAATGACTCACTCTACCTGTTTGCTATTCCGCTGACCTTGGACAGGTGGTTCCAGAATCCTCTGCTACCGCTGGAGCCAGCTTCTTGCAGATCATTGCTCTTGACACAGACCATCGCGGCTTAAACAGATTTCGAAACCGGGCTGACAACAATTACCGACAAGTCGCGTCCCAGCTAGTCAAAATCCTCTCGGAGAAGTCTCGCTCTCTACCAGACGGTAAGCCGCTTTGTACGTGCCGGATGCCAGTGTATTGACAATTGGCCATCTCAGGGCCTAGCTGCCAGGGTCACTGGCTGGTCCCTTTTGAGCGGAACACGGACTTTAACACGTTCAACACGTTCAACAACACGTTCAACAACAATGCGGGGTCTAACATTGGGTTCCAGGGCGGGAATCAAAATGCAGAGACTGACATTCTCCGGGATCTCTGCGTTGTCGACCCGGCAGTTGACATGGAGAAGATCGAGGACAAGAAAGACAGACTGCTCGCCGATACATACAAGTGGATACTCGACACAGATCAGTACGCGTGCTTTTCGCGGTGGAATGACGCCCAACCTGACCGTGGCCCGTGCCAACTCCTCTGGATAAAGGGGCATGCTGGCACGGGAAAGACCATGCTGTTGATTGGCATTATTCGCGAGCTCGAAAATAAGTCGGACTCCATTGCGCCCAGCCTCTCGTATTTCTTCTGCCAAGGCACAGACACCACCCTGAACAACGCAACGGCCACCCTGAGGTCTCTGGTTTGGATGCTCCTCGTGAAGCAACGACACCTAATCTCGCATGTACGGGAGAAGTACGACGTTTCCGGTTCGACGCTTTTCAAAGATGGTAATGCGTTCTATGCTCTCTCTAACGCGCTCCAAAGAATGTTGAACGATCCCAACATGTCGTCCGTCCTCTTCGTGGTGGATGCCCTTGATGAGTGCGACAGGACAAAACCTGGGTTGGATGAATTAATTCAGCTTATTTCAGATTCCATCAGTCGTTCCGACAAGGTGAAGTGGTTAGTCTCTAGCCGGCCGGAGATCGATGTTCTTGCCAAGCTCAAGACACTAAACGCCGATACCCGGGACATTTCAGAGACCCTGGTTGAACTGGATGCGCAACGTCTGGCAGACCCTGTCGACGCATACATCAAGCACAAGCTCGACACCCTCAGGGACAGAAGAGGGTACGACAAGAGAGTTTTGGCCGAGGTCTCAAACGAGATCCGTCGACGAGCCATGAACACCTTTCTTTGGGTGTCGCTCGCATTCAAAGTTCTCGAAAAATCGCATGGA
This sequence comes from Hirsutella minnesotensis 3608, assembly GCA_000956045.1. Lineage (NCBI taxonomy): Eukaryota > Fungi > Ascomycota > Sordariomycetes > Hypocreales > Ophiocordycipitaceae > Hirsutella > Hirsutella minnesotensis. The sequence continues at coordinate 1,337 of KQ030616.1, forward strand.
CTGTACGCTATGCAGCGCATCAAAGACATGCCTCCCGGTTTGTCAGATCTATACGACCATATGATGACCAGAATTGAGAATGTGGAGGAAGTAGACCCCCAGGATTGCAAGAGAGTTCTGGTGTGCGCGGCTCTTGCATTCCGTCCCCTCTCTCTCTCTGAGCTTATTGCTCTTGCCGACAGGCCACGCGAAATTACGGCGACGGCCATTGAGTTATGTGGCTCATTTCTGGTAACCAGGGAGGAAACAGTCTTCCTGATCCATCAGTCTGCCAAGGACTATCTAAACGAGAACTTCGAAGATCGGCTTCAGCGGTCTGGAACCGCCCAAGGACACGCAGACATCGGCCGGCGCTCTATTGAAGCAATGTCATCAGTTCTGAAGCACAACATGTACGACCTCGACTACGGCTTCAAAGGAGAGGATATGAAGACCCCCGAACCGGACCCTCTCGCTCCAATAGGGTACTCATGCGTCTTCTGGGCCGATCATCTCTTCGAGAGCGGCGAAACCCCCAGTTGCAAGAGACAGTTGTCGGACGACGGAGCAGAGTCTAGGTTTCTGAAGGAGCACCTCCTCTACTGGCTCGAGAGCTTGTCCCTCCTGGGGAAAGTCCCCGAAGGGTTACGGTCGATAAGAAAGCTTCTACGCATTGCCCAGGTATGTTCATGACCGGTTTCAATGTTGCCAGCTGCTTATCGCCGTCAGAAACCTGATACGAGCCCTGAGCTTGTTAAGTTCTTGGAAGATGCGGAGAGGGTGGTTCACAGCCACAGATCAATCATAGAGCGGGCTCCGTTGCAGACGTATGGCTCCGCACTCGTATTCAGTCCAATGGAAAGTGACGTCAGGAAGATGCAGTGGGCGAAAAGGCTGTCATTTATTGGAATGAGTGCGGACACTAGACGGTACTGGGACGCGCACCGACAGACGCTCGAGGGCCACGGCGACTCGGTCACAGCCGTCGCCTTCTCGCCCGACGGCAAGACGCTCGCGTCGGCTTCGGACGACAGCACCGTGCGGCTCTGGGATCCGGCCACGGGAGCCCACCGGCAGACGCTCGAGGGCCACGGCGACTCGGTCACGGCCGTCGCCTTCTCGCCCGACGGCAGATACCTGACCACGAATTTTGGATCGCTCCGACTCTCATTCACATCGACCCCACCTGATCAAGATCGTGACAAGCACCCTACAGTTCATTCATTGTATGTCGATGACGAGTGGATAACTGTAGATGGAAAAAAATGTCTATGGCTTCCTAACGAATATGGGTCTCCAGTATTAGCTGTGCATGGCAATACGATCGTCTTGGGGCGTCGGTCTGGCGGATTAACATTCTTGGAGACCAAAGTTGCATGAATTGCTACGATGATGGCGATACAAGAGTTTATTTTGTGTGCCTCCTTTGCAAAGGGGTTTGGGGCTGGCCGCCAACTTATACATGGTCAAAAGTTCGCCACCGGCGTTTGCCATTATGACCGCATCCACATCAGTCCTCGAAGACCATCTTAAATCCGTCGATGTGTGAAACAAAGCCAGGACGATCCAGCTTAAAACAGAGCTAACAGAGCAGCTTTGAGCCACCGAAGAACGTCTTGCGCTAGCTAGCCCAGTTGTCACTCTTTTCGAAAGATTTCAGTTCCAAGTTACGGCCGCGTTGACGTCGTTGGACAGTGTGGGCGAGGGCCGAGGTGACGGAAGCCGAGTTGTCTCGAGCGGGCCGAGCATTATTGACAACCGTCCATACCATGGGCCCAAGAGCGACAGATACGATTATAGTTAAGCCAGAGCCACTGCCACGGTATCAGATGTGCCGAGCAGTGAAAACTGTCGAGGCGCTCTGGAGCGAGTGGACGGTTGGCCCTCGAGACGGACCTGCAATTGCCGACCTCAATAGCAGATGGGGAAGATGGTCACCATCGCCCTTCGGTATCAAGAGAATGGCCACGTAACACTGCCGGAACTATCGCCACACAAGAGAAGCAGTGGCAGTGTATTCATATACGGCACAACCCAGTCTTCTAATGATGATTTGCTGGATTCCATTCACCAAGTCTGGAATGAAGATGGCACTGGTGGAGACAGACGCGGGCGCCTGCTCGCGACCCGAGGCTTTGACGACGGGCAATGCTACCAGATCAATCAAGGCCCCATATCTAGGGAACGGCAGGAAAAGTACCCCAAAACCGCCTCAGACCCCCAAGGTGCTGACCTCTGGTGTCAGAATGACATTCAACTGCCGCATGCCATTGGTTCTCGATACAGTATTTATTGGGTCTGGGATTGGCCGACTGAGCCAAATAGCACTGCTCCGAAAGGATCGATGGAGGTATATACGACATGCATCGATATCGATATTGATCCAGGAATAAGTCCAACCAGGTTGACGTTCAAAGAGGGACAAGATCTCAGCTTTTACAGGAATTAAGGGGCAACTGAACTAGAAAAATGCAGATTGCAGATTGAAGAAAAACTAAACTTATCTAGTAATATTCTCCCTTAATTGACAGTCTTCTGGGTACCGGTGTTGTGTAGCAGCTCATATAGTTGGAGATAGGACGAGCCTTAATTTTTAGTGCAAGAGATGGCTCTAGGAATAAGCCCGTCCAACACGGCGTCCTGTATCACGTCCAGCATCATCAAGGCGTCCGTCGTGTACTCCAAGGCGTGCGACATGACCAAGGCAACCCCGGACATGGGCCACACCAGGGATAAGTTGCCGATCGTCAACAGAACCGATTTGGCGGCCAGCTTCCCTGACAGAACACAGGTCAATCTATAAGAGTATTGGCTAGACTTAAATTGCCATCATGCCTAGTTCTGCGAAGACGGATAATAGATCGGTGAGTATGCTAGACTGGGTTGAGGAAATGTTGATTGTCGTAGGCTGATGAGAATGGTTGTCACACGCCGAGCAATTTTATGCTTCTTTGCGAGGAGATATAGAAATCTTGCAGCTTGGGATACCTGCCTACTTTCTTGATCCTTGTCACGCGCCCAAAGTGCTTGGGCGGGGTGAACGGCTGGGCAATTCCGAGTCCTCGCTGAATTGGTTATTCAGAGAAATTAACGAGGCTGGAGGCATCGTATGGATATATAAGTTAAGTGGCGTCGTACAACACTTGGAAGAACTCGTCAGAGATCAACAACTCAATCATTGGCTCACTGTTGTGTGTGCGCGCCTTACAAACATTTTGCAAATTGCTCCGCTCGCTGGGCCTCACGCAGTTATTGGGAAAAGTATCCAGCAGCCGTGATAGGTCGCTGGTACGACAAAGCTGAACGGCGTCAATAAAATTGAACTGGTGTTGTCCGGTTTGGTGTTTTGCCCACCTATTGAACAACTTAACGACTGTTGTGCGCTTTGTGCTGATAGTCGGGGAACTTGTGGCCAAGCAAGATGATGGTTTCTTGGAGAAGCGTTTTGATTGTTTATCTGGGTTTGTTTCGCTTTTGCGTTGAGATTCATATTCGTGCCGGTTCCGTAAATTTGGAGAGGCTGGATAGAACTCCCCTCACGCTTTTTCTGTCACCTTCCAACGCAACAGAAAGGCAGTCGCCGAATGGATGAAATAGGTGATTGATAAGAAGGTCAATTGATTGATCAAAAAGGCGATCATCAAAACAACAACGATGGAGTATCATCATTGTTGAAGATCGATGATGACTCGCTTCGGCTAATAGCTCGGCCTCTTTTTACGCTCTTGCTTGTGATCTTGTGACCTCATGGACTGCCGAGGCTTATCTCCGCTTTTGCAGGGTCTCACATCTGCATATTCTGACAGGTGGAGGCACAAAGCGTGAGGTGGAGGCACAAAGCGTGAGGCGGAGGCACAAAGCGTGAAGCGGAGGCACAAAGCGTGAAGCGGAGGCACAAAGCGTGAGGCGGAGGCACAAAGCGTGAAGTGGAGGCTACAGGCCCGTGACTACCAAATAGCTGTGGACGGAGGATAAACATACATGCAGACATGCTTGCACGTTTCTAAAGCTATCCCTGAATGCGGATTTATGCCTGTCTCATGTACGGAAGTTCCATCACGTTTAGCCGCAACTCACGCTTTAACACACCAGCGCACGCGGGGGCAGCGCCGCGGCTCACAGCGCGTTACCAACATCGGACCTACGTCTACCACCTCCGCGAAAATCAATCTCCAACAATCATCCTGCCGTCGGAATGAATCCGATACATTGCCTTTGTGGCAAAATATACAAGCCGAATAACTACCGCAAGCACCGACAGATGCCTCACTTTCGCTGCTGCGAAAATGTATTTTTCGGGGTCAAGTGGCAACATCACCGGGCAATGACTGGCCATTCTGGGGAGCAGGTTCTTCAACAAAAGCCACAGAAGTCGATAGCTCCCCCAAAGATTGCTTGCGAGTTTGGGTGCGGATCAAGTCTCGAACGCCGAAGAATGCCAAAACATCGCAAAGCAAAACATTTTAGGTGCATGATATGCAATCAGGTCTTCTTGAGCAGCGGGAAATATCAGCACGAATGTCAAACCGCACATTCATCCTATACAGAAGTCGTCATCCCGGTCCTGGGTATTCAGGTCACTGAACAAGCCGACCCGACCCGACAATCTCATCCTAAATCCACGATTCGACATGCTGGTACGGAAAGTCGTATTTCAAGCAATATGGACAGCAAATACGAGGAGATGGTCCGCTTGCTCCTTCGAGAGTTGCAGACGACACCATTTGAGAGCTCTGACAACAACAGATGGCATTTATCAGACTCGTACCGTTCAGCGGCAATTTGAGCAGCAAGTTTAATATCCTGGCTCTTCTCTAGATCGGTCGATAGCGTGTAAAACGCCAGTGGAATGAGCTCCGCGATGGTGAAATCTTGAAAGTCAGTATCTCGACGTTCAGCAATGTAGCGGCAATTTGTGTCGTAACGCTGCCGTCGGTGCACTGGGTCTCTGAACACGCATTTTGCGTGACTTTGGAGAATCGACGAGTCGCTCATGTTGTAGGATTGCAGGGTAGAACTGTTGCAGACGTGCAAAATTGCAGGCGTGGAAAATTGCAGGCGAGGAATATTGCAGGCGGGGCCTTCTAATAAATGTTTCGGGTCCTGGCAGAGAGAGATGACCGAGAGATCCCAGTGTGGCAATTGAGCCGAATAGCCCCGACTTTTGATCCACTGTTCTGTGCATCTTTCTCAGCTAGCAAGCGACTTTGTCTTCCCGTTCCTAAAAATCTCAAGCAAATTTCCTGCTGGGGGAATGCGTCGCATTTGAGTGACCAGTCCTTGTGCGGCACCTTAATGTCGGGCACTAGAGACTCGCACACAAGAGACTCGCACACAAAAGCTCTTTGCTCGATAGCCGTGCCGTAGACAAAAATTGCCAGAACAGCCTGACAGCCGATCACCCAATTGTTAATTGTCGAAAACTTCAATATGTAATGATCGAACATTTAGGGCAGTAACGAGCAGGAGAGAACCTAAACAGTATAAGAAAGTCCGAACCCGCATATTGTCAGAAAGACGGTCGTCAGGTATATGCCAGTTGCAGTGCACTTGATGGAGTGTGCATTCCACTTTTACCTGCTTGGTGTAGTAGTCTTCGCGACACATATCACGCAAACCCTTAAACCCGGATACGGAATCGCCTTGGTTTGAGTGGAGTCTAACAAAGTTAACCGACCATTCGGCAGAGGAATAGTCAATGCCGCCCATGGATAATAAGCTTACGCGCCACCAAGCACGACCTGTGAGAGGGGCAAGCTCTTCGTAAGCATTTACTGTTGATTTCGACTTGACACTTCAGCACTCACATATCTACGGCTCTTGCGAATATCCAGATGGCCGATGATATACCCCCTGTATTACAGATTTTTCTTGAAAAGCATCTTGAAAAGCCAGAAAGAGAACAAATTATTAAACAATTCGAACTCACATGGGTTCCGGAAAAGCAAATTCTCTGGACTGGCATGACAAGGGAGGTCGCACAAGGATGGGCTAATAGGAACAACATGCAGACTCTGACGACAGCAATGGGACCCCTGATGGACAAAAGTCATCTTCTCTGTCCAAAAAATAAGAAGGGCAAGAAACGGTGGACCAAGTATGTCCACGGCGCTTCGGCACTATTCGCTTGGCGGATCAGTAAGGGAGAGTCCGTCACTGTCCTGTCAAGACCGCCTCCTGAACGTTTCCATCCCTCAAACTGCACCAGCTTCCAGGTTATTGAGTTGCCAATCGTTACTGGCAAATTCGGAAATAGGTCTGTAAAGGAAATCCGAATCATACATCCGGGTAGGCCAGAGACTACCGGGTTCTCATATCAGTTGTGGCCTCTAGACGCCGTTTCCTCGTGGATATCGGCCTTCGGTGTCTCTAGGAATTCTACAGCATGGAGGCAAGTGAATTCGAAGCCAGATATGATTCAATTCAGTTCAACCAGCACGCATTCTTTCACACACTACCGCACAGTGTCTTCGTCGATGGAACTACCGCCTCACGATATTACAGAGCAACGACGTGTAGATTATGCCGATATGATGGCCGAGCAGCAGAGAAGTCATATCAAGCGCAAGGGAACCAAAGATGGAGATGTCCCTGTACCAAAACAGAAGAAGTCGAAGAAGCAACGAGTCAACTCCAGGAAGAAGGCCGAGAAGAAACAAGAAAAACCTGCGGAAACCCCTCCCAGGAAAGCAAAGGAGCGTAAAGCAAAGAAGCGTAAAGCAAAGAAGCGTAAAGCAAAGAAGCGTAAAGCAAAGAAGCTTGACAGCGGGGGAATAACTGAGCGAGTACGACAAGGCGGAGGAAACGGCAAAGGCAATTTAGAGGAACTACACCGACTAGCAAGCATCGAGGCAAATGACCATAGAACGAAGATACGATTCAGCTTGGAGAATTCCGAGAATTCCCATGGAATACAGCACTCCGGTCATTCCAGTCTCAACGTCCAGGAAAATGAGATGCTACAAGATGAGATGATCAAAGCGCAGTATTACGTCGAATCATCAATTCCTGCTCCTCACAAGAAAAACCCTGAAGGGATATGTGAAAGTGGAACGAATAGTTCTTCGCCCTTCTATGGAAATCAAAAGGCCAAGGATACGTCGAGACAAGCCGAGGGAGAGCATGAAGACAGAATTCTGGACAAGGACCAAGGCCAAAATGGCGGTCGAGCGCTACTCAAACTCACCATCTTCTTTACGAAGCTGATAAGTCGTATCAACAAAGGCGCTAGTTTCACTAGGCAACTTGGGAATATGAGCTTTACGGAATGGTTGCAAAGATCGGATGTCACGGGCTATGCGCGGCTAGATAGACCCGGTTATACCGGGTCCAGTGAGCCTTGTCCCGACACCAGCCCCCGCGGAGCCGGGAGCTGCGAGAACATTCTGTAATATGCAATATAAGCTCGCACTCTCGGCTTCGCCTTGATTTCGGCTTACTTTCTTCCTTAGCTCTAAATAGACAACAGAGCATTGACAAACTTGTGAAGTACAGATGTGCATACTCGTTCGCCCCACCTTCCGAAGGGCCAAGTCCCTGCTGACTCCACCATCCATTCACGGGGTCAATTAAGGGATCTCGCAGTTAGGTACGAGGGGCGGGCAGCAATCTACTTTTCAACCAAGCTCCGGCAAACGCTCGTATTGTAGGCCTACTGTATCTCGTCCGTTGTGCATTGAAATACCCAGGATTCCTATTTTTTAATTCTCGCGTTACTGCCTCATAATTGGCGCTCTCGCTTCCACGTGTGACTGAGCCCATATTCTTTCGTTTCGACATATGGGCAGCCTGAATTTGACCGTAGAAGAACCCTTCGAGACAAGTAAAGTCGTCCCTGCAGTTTCATTACACGAGATTCTCTGCATAGGCAAGCCTGGGTCTCTGCCAAGGGTCAGTACCCCGGAAGTGAAAGCGATCGGGACAGTACTTGCTTGCGCAAAGGTATCCACTGTCTGGAGCAGCACACTTAATAGAAGGGCAGACTCGATTAGCGTTTGTTGGAGACGCCTGCCCTTTGTGCCAATTGCGTGGGAGGTCAGTTTGTTTCGAATCGACAGACTGGGCACTAGCATAGATGCGGTATACGCGAGCACAATTGACTGTTTCGCGGCCCGTTTGCCTTAGCTCTTCTTTCCCACATATTCTTGACTTCATGGACTCTAAAAACTGAAAAAAATCTTAGATAGCCAAATCTTCGTGGCAACACCGGTTCCATTTCCCCAGAAATAACCGTGTCTATGGCTTGGGCAGCCGCAGTTAGGTTGAGTCGCGTAACGCAAGCGTTCGGCGGTATGGTTGTGACAGGCACTAGGGATGTTCAGAAACAGATGTCTAACGCAGATTGTTGTATTTTTGTCAGAGTATAGAGTACCATTGAATATTCGTCCAAACATCGCCTTCAAAGAGTTGTCTTTCGCCTGAGTGTTCATGTGACGCGCGCGCCAGGATACAGCGCAAAGGCTCGAAAGTTGCAACGGCTTACAGCGTGTGCTGACCTAATTTGGACACCCAGGTGCTCCTTCTGAATGGGCACCCGGGTGCCCATGTATCAGTCGCCGCGGATGCGGATCACGTGCTATAATCTCAGCCACTGCTCGTGTTGAAATCTCGCCGCATTCTTGATTGAGGTAGCGTGTGCCACCATGTGGTCCCCCTCGACGTGAAAAGATGCGCACCGTGACGAGATGACGGACCGCATTGTAAGTTACAGTCGTCGCAGTTCCGTGCCCTCATACCCTTCACTCACCAAGTTCTCCATAGACCGTTCAATACCTGGCTCTGTCGGCACAGAAAGCACCATATTTCTCTGCCTCCCTCTCCCCCCGCGCCGTTTGATCATGCTATCCAGAGGTACTGCTGGTACTGCCAAAACCACCAGACAAAGTGCGCACTGACCTCCGAATTGGTGCTTAACCCAGCCGTTTATAGAACATATGAGTATGACAAGCGATCCCAGAAATGCCAAGCCGCTGATTGCTCCTAGCCATGGCAACCCTCGATTAGACGGCGGTTGTTCTGGCTGAAACTGGCGTGACTGTCTCTGCCTCATTCGACGAGAACGTATTATTTTCCACTCCACCACCATAACCATTGCAGGGATGCTTAGATGAGATACCATTGGCGCAGCCCAGCAGTATTCGAAGCCAGATTGACTCAGTTGCCAGACGGTCATCCCAACAAAAGGGAAATGGAGGACTAATACTAGTCCGAAAATTATGGTTCTTGCCGTAGTGGACGAATTAGGCTCAGCAACATAAGAGAAACTGGCGTATACCAAGGGGTCAGCGACTTGAATAAGCTCACTGGGCACTACCTCGATAATGTCGACACATAAGACCGTCGCTCCTTTCCAAGCAGTGAAGAAAGGATAAGCAAGGGCTTTAGGGAGAAGCCCATTCCTCACAGCACCAAATAAAGTGACAAGCATTAGCCCGGTACCCAATAAGAAGCAAGTAGTGAAGATCAATGCCAAAGTTCGCCTGCGTGGGGCGTCTCGTGGCTTGACTCTTATCATCCAGTAGAGGTAAGGGGTCAGAAAAACTGTCGTCAAGGCGAATATCATTCCTACCTCGGTGACTTGGCCAAGACTAAACTCGTTCTGCAGTTGAACTGTCATGACTTCTCAAGAAAAAGAGGACAGGAGGCGAGGTTGGCAACCAAACATGGCTGGAGGAGGAGTGCAGACTGACAGCGGCTGGATGCTCCAGGGCATATGTACTTTCGTTCATCAAAAAATTTCATCGGTCAACAACAATCCACACGCCAGGGAATCGATTGCGGAGATATATGATGGCGGCATTGGTCCGGTCGTTCAAAGAGGGCAGGCAATGAGATCCTATCATCGCCAATACCACTAGCGAATGAAACATCCATATCCATCTCACGACCAATCAACATATCTGGCCACCAGTAGGGTTACAGTTGACAAATTGAGCAAGCGGCATGCAGCTGAGGCGGGTAGGGCCATGGTTGCGAGGGCCGAGAACGGAATCAGCGTGTTTTGAAGTAGCCGAGTCCAAAGGGTAGCCCTACGCATACATCTCGGTAGATGACATCCAGCCTGGACGTAATGTCAAAGCATCTGATCTAAATGAATGGAGTATGTACCCTTCTCGAAATTTGCCATACATTGTCTCTGCCCAACTCTGACATCTCCCTCCACTAATGTTTGGTGTGCCTACGTATCAGGGCCTTTGTCCCGCGCCGGCTATGCTGGAGATTGTTTTCGGGGAACCTTTGAATGATCCCGATGCCAATTTGGAGTTCTGCGCTTGAACTAGCCTCGGAACGAATCCGTTGTTTGCCGCCTATTTTGTGTGTTCCCATTCACCAAGTTTCGAGCTGACGTCAAACATGACCAAAGAAAGCCGCACGAGAACGGCAAAAGTGAGATCGTCCTTCAAAGTAAAGTGAGCCTCGCAGACGTACCGGTCATCCTGCGAATGTAGGAAGCACAGTATGCAGCAAGCTTTTCTGCCTCTCCTGCTCGGTTCGGAGGCAGTATTGAGACTGGAGAGAGCTTAAACCAGCTGCTCAAAGTGGATTACCATACAGGATAGAGAGCGTTGCGTTGCGTTGCGTTGCGTTGCGCTGCGCTGCGGCGCGGCGAAGCCCAACACCATCATAGGTGTGGAACGCGGCGTGACAGCTTGCATACACTGCGAAAGAGACGGAAACAGCTGATATACGACGCGAGCGATATCAATTGGGGATGAGGCCGACCGTCTATCCGTCCGCCCGAACCAAGTAGGAGCAATGCAGCAGCAGCGATGGACTCCAAAATAGCCTTGGAATTACTGGGCGAATTCCGTACCGACAACCAATGGCTGTAGGAAGCAGCAGGAACCGATTCGAGGATTTCACTGCATTCGCGGACTGTTGGAAGCAACCGCTGGAAACCACGAACGTGAGCTAAAGCAAATACGGGAACAGATGGACATTATCGCGAGCAACCCGGTCCTCCCAACGAGTCCGCAATCGTCCTACGCAGATGTTATACGCACATCCCCCTTAATCCAATCAACGAACTTACGGATCCTCTCGTCAATGCGCATGACGCCATCCTCCTTCACTGATACTTGTACTGCACAATGATACGTCTAGTGTCGAGTATGAAAACAGATATAAAGGGCAGGTAGGTGGAATTAGACAAGCCGTCGATGAGGAGATGCGCAATGAAAAGGGGCGGGAGACCTGCAGGTGCGTGGCGGTGGTTCAAGATATCAAGAACACCGATCACTGCTACCCAGTGATAGTGGACGCCAACCAGACCGCGGTGTTAGGCGCAGACGGAAATGCTCTACCCGAGTTGTTGAGGCACTTGGTGTTTTGAGCAGTGTCAGCATTGCTCAGATTTCATAGTTGAGCAATACAGAGCGTTCGTGGGCCTGGTCCGCGGGTAGCCAACGGGCCCGCAGTGAGCGTGGTATTGAGCGCCGTTGCTAGTGGCCGTGTGGTGTGTGCAGCGAATTCCTTAAGAGCCAATGCAAAGAAAGTAAGAGTACAAGGGAGAGACTTGTTAAGTTTGTGCGGCAGGGGAGGAACGGTCGAGATAAATGGGGCGTCGCATAGGTATTACTCAACAAAGTGTACCGAAGTGCTCTAAGTGAACGAAACTGATTGTCAGTAATCAGCGGCGTTTTGACACGGGCTCGCTAACTTGAGCCCATGCCCACAAATTCCTCCCTGGCAGGCTCCCCGAGAGTGCCGCATATCAAGTCGTGGGCGACCACACGAGAGCTCTCTATGCGTCTCGATCGCTGTCGATGTATTAGCTTTTTGGTGTGGGGCTCGCTCCTGGGGAAGCACCTGAAAGACAATACACCCGAGACTTAGCCGCAGTTATCCCCGCACGTCTGGAGAAGGACGTCGAAACGGAAACCAAATATGTCAACTACTGTTCTCCACCCCCCACATCTCGTCCATTTATTTCAATGTCAATAACTACCGATAAGGTTGAGGTTCCCGATGCCATACTGGATAATGATGTAGTAGGCTACGGGATCTCGTCCTGGGTTTTGCGATTGGACGCTGTAGCTAAGTGCTACTTGTCTAACGAGCCTCACTTACGAGAGAGAGAAATCGCCGTCTACGAGCGCCTAACACCTCCCGATGCCGAGTCCCACGATGCCATCCTTCCCTTTTACGGAGTTCTAGACGGACAGAGTGTGCTTCTCCAATTTGCGCGGAATGGCTCGATCAGACAATACTACGCGAAACAGAACCACGATACTCCTCTATACACTCGCCTCCGTTGGGCAGAGCAGATTACCGGCGCGATCATCTTCCTCCAATCCAAAGGTATTCTACACGGCGATATATCATGCAATAACATCTTCATAGACGATTGCCTCAACGCTAAGCTCGGAGACTTTGCGGGTTCGTCAATCGATGGACTACCATTCTTAACAATGTATGAGACTAGCCACAGTCTCCCTGGTACTTCATCCGTACCGGTTAAGCGGGAAATCTTTGCTTTAGGCTCAACATTCTACGAGATAATGACATGTCGTCGGCCTTTTGATGGCATGGGGGATTGCGAGATTGAGAGTTTGTTCAGGCAGGGATGTTTCCCAGATCTGCAACAGGTGCGAGCATTAGGCACAGTTATGAGCAAGTGCTGGAACGGGCAGTACGGCACTGTGGAAGACGTGTTGCAAGACATCAAAGAAGGTATGATTGCTTCCGGATTTCTAGACAATTTCACGCTAACAGCACTTAGAGCGTGATCGACTCAGCTCTATCGCATCGAAGGACAAGCATACACGCAGTTTTTCGATCGAAGGTCCTCTCATACTTGCTTTATTCACTGCCCTGCCTATTGTATGGCTGATTAGGTATCATAAATGAGCCGTACTCTGTTAACAGGCTTTGAGACTATCGTTGAGTGGCCATTGGTGGGCATTGTGGACAATCCCCAGGCCGTTTTGAGGATCCAAGAACAATGATCTTTCCCGTTCCGTCCGTTTCCGGTCTTGCATCAGGACAGAAGTGACCCTGTGCCTTGGCTTTGCGACATTCTTTCCAAGATCGATGGATATGTGTGTGTTTGGTGCCGGGTTGTCTGCATTTTTCGTGGTAGTATGTTTGATCGAGATATTTGCACATCCTGAGGGCTTAGAGGTCGGTTTCGGGTATATTTAAGGCAACATACTTGAGTTTCCATGACCACGTCTGGCTTGAGACGAGAGGAGCCTTTATATTCGATGAATCTTAGAAATTCACTGAAGCGCTTAAGCCTTGGCCACCTGATTGACGCAAAGCTGTTAGAGCCGCGCTGGATTGATGCAAATGTTGCTGTGACTTGCAGGTCATGATGAGTCTCGGTGCCTGGCCACATATGTGGTCGCTAGGCAGAAGCTGTGAACATCCACGGGGACTTTGGCCGAGGTGATGTAGCATCGAGGGTCAGACAGGGGTCTGTTGGCTTCGGACTACGGTACACATCCGAGGAGAAGGGGAATGGATGTTGCATGCATCTTAAGTCGGGATGCAGCGGACGCATGCTCAAGCAAGTCAGCTCTCACCTGGCCGCGGCAAGTCGCAAAACAGATAGGATATCTAATTTTTGGTCGTCCCACCCTTCTTTTTTTTTGAGAGAGAGAGAGAGAAAGAAAGAACGACATACAGCTACAACCGGCTGCGATCACTCGTGCCCGCCCCCACCTACTGTGGATGGGATAAAGAATGCAAGGATAATATAAATTCATGAGCGAGGCGGCAATGAGATGTCCCAATAGAAAATGAGGCAAAGCTATACGACGCAAAACTGGAATATCGTTGCTGGCGAGGGTCAAGTATCGATTGCATGGCAGTCAGGACCTGGTGGTGTGAACCGTAGCGCCAGTAGCCAAGCAAACGTGTCGTGAAAGAACGACCTCCTCTCGTAGGGCAACAACGAAGCGCAGTTCGCTTAGCCAGTCCAACCCGCTTATTCTCGGCTATGCCTGGGTGGCGGGCCCGCGGGGAGCCTTTTATTCCTTGTTACTCGCCAGCCAACCAGTATGCTACACGTAACTCCACAGTACATAGCATAGATTCTCTTTGCTTTGCTTCCCTTTGCTTTGCTTCTCTTTGCTTTACTTCTCTTTGCTTTACTTCTCTTTGCTTTACTTCTCTTTGCTTTACTTCTCTTTGCTTGGCTTTGAATTGAAAAACTTTTCGTCGCTTCGGTTTTCATCACTAATCGTTCTCTTTTTGACCACCTTACTTCGTACCCCGCATGGCACCTGATCCGATCAGCACCAATGACGTTCTCGTTGCCGTACTTGATCGTGAATGCAACAAGTTCACCGACCAGTACTTCCCGATTCATGCGAAACAGATCAGATCACTCGAGGCTGCACTCGCACTGGTCAATACAGATAAACATAGCATCAAAAGAAATTGGTCCAAGTCACGAGCAGCCAACATCCTCACAGATCTCTGGACACATGTTCAGGAAGCCTACATTCTCTGCGCCCTTGCAACGACCCAGACAAGCCTGGGCGCCTTGAAAACGATCGATTACATCAAGGCTGTGCAAATCTGGTGGGAAGGGAGACAAGTAAAACCCCGTGGCTTAAGTGAGATCCTTCACTATCATTCAAACATTTTGCCGACCACACGCGGCAATTCCGACTTCGTGACGACTACTACGACTGTTGAGAAGCTCACCAATTTGATATTGAGGGAACACGGGGATGCGCCTTTGGTCATTACTTGTCCTTTCAGCGGGATGCCTCCTCCATTTATTCAAATCGGCAGGGGGTTAAAGATAAAGGTGGAATTGTCTATGGAGGCCTTCGCTGAGCTGATGAAAGGGACGAATTAAGGCCGTCTCCTGAGCAGGCGGTAGGACGATTGTCCAAGTACCCAGCATGTCTGCCCTGGTTGAATGTACAAGAGAGAAAAGGAAGTAGTTTTTGTTGGGCTCGTTTCGACATTTTCCACGTCGCCACCGCCAGACACTCTCACTGCGCCCGACTCGCTTTTGGTTACAACCAAGACTCCGACAGCATCTTTGTCCAATTGTTTGATCGAGCCGTTTCCAACTTCCTCGTCGCCGATATTAACCGGGTATTTAAACTGGAATAAAGTTAGCAATACCCACCAAAGTGTTGCACCTCCCGTACCAGTTCTGAGACTTTTGTTTGGAGTGATTCGTCATCGGTTGTGTATGGTATTGAAGTCATCGCCGTCGGTGTTGAAGGGGCTCAGCCAGTGCGTCGTTCAAGTTTACCGAAGATCCTTGAGGATGGAGAGTATCGCCTTCCCCAGATCATGCCGCGCAAGGAATGTGCTTTTCATTATCTTGATCCATAGAATTACGGCGATAGAGGTAATTAGGCTGGCAGAGCGGGGTTCGATGCCCGAAATCTTCTGCACACGCGTGACGATTAGCTCAGCAAGGACGGGGCATTTTATTTTCCGTGCAATGGCAGTTTGCCCACGGAGTTCCACCGCAAAGCATATCTATTAAATGACGGCGACGTAGCTCCGGTCGAATGACGGGTTGAAAGTTCTCAGTACTTGCCAAACAGTCTCTAGACAGAAGTACATGAGTCCAAGGCCATCGACCACACTGGGAGTGCGACGTGCACAATCAGCCACCGAGTGAAGATCCCTCTGCACACTCGGCGCAAGCCAGCTTGAAGAGACAGGGGTTGCAATTGTCTCAATTCTCACCACCGCTGGTACAGCTCCTCGGGAAATCAGAACTTCCGTCCGCAACAATTCCAATACCATCGCGACGCAGCAACCGAATTATGACAAGAAGACATCCGCGTGAAGGCTAAAGCAGAAACTCAGTCCCAGCGGAAAAGAAGGTGCACTGTAGTCTGAACAGCCCGGACATGATAAGTGGCGTAGATCTAATGACTAGCTTTGTATGTTGGCTAATTTATCTCCATTGGAGGGTTGCTTCACATCTTGATATCTAATAAATTTACCCGTCTGTCATTTTGAAGGTCCGATTTGACCATAACGCTTCGTCGCGATTCGCTTAAATAAAGTAGATAAGGGAACCTTAATGGCCTAATTCTGGGGGAGACAGAACTTCCCCCTGCTACAAAGGGCCGAGTCATGGCAGTGAACCTTGCGGCTGTCAGTAACTGCACAATAGCCCAGCCAAGGTTGCTGGTCATTTGCAGGAGGGGCCTGGCGAGTAGCTGTAGCGGTACGCTGCGAAGCTACGGCTGCCCTGGTACTGTTGGTAACCGCCGTGGTGTACAATGTTCAGTGGCAGGTAGCCCCAGTGCAGCCTAGGACCTAGTCGATGGTAACCAACCTGCGTCAGGCCTGGTGGCTAGTGCCAGTTGAGAAGGGGGACGTATAGCTGGCCGTAAAACGTTCGAAAGGTGTGGATTACTTTCATCTGGGGACAATAGGAAAGCTTCATAATTTGACTGGACAGCTGGGTGGTTGTAAGCGCTGCGTCTCAATCCGAATACAAATGCCAAGCTAAGCTTACCTGGAATGATGCGGTGATGATTGCCTGAGAAGGGACAATGGCGGCCAAGACGGCAAGGATCAGGCTTGTGTAGAGCATCCCAGGAGGTGCTGATACCAGTTGCAAACTGCCAAGTACGTGTATTATACAGTGGTGAGAGCCGACAAAAGGATACGCAATCCATACATCCTTCCCAATGTTTTCGGAGCAAACCCTGCTTCTCGACAAATCAGTGGAACTCCCCTTTCATTCATTATCTGACGTCTTGGCCCATTGCTTGCAGCAGAATGGCTGCTGTCAGCATTTCTTCGTCGGCACACAACTCCTGCGAAGGCTCCGAATCGCCGTCTCCGGGGCTAGGACCCCCGTTCGCGAGACGCAAGTCATCACAGTCGCCCTGGCACGAGCTAGACCAATTTTGTGGCAGTCCCGACTTGGAGCCTTGATTAGCCTCTGCGTCTGCTCCTGGCCGATTCTGCAGCGCTAAATTGCGAGGGGATGGGTTTGCCCAACTGCTCGGCAGAAGTTCTGGCGCTAGTGACGATCCAACGTAAAGGGGATGCAAAGGATTCTGTGAGTAGTCCGCCAAGAAATGTACCAACTCAGGCTCCTGATTAGAAACGGATGCGCTTTCACTCTTGTGACCTCGACGCTTGGTGCATCGACCTGCCAACGACAACGATGAGAACCGTGATGTCTGTCTCACGGCTGTCCCTTTTCGACTCCTTAAGGCCGACGGAAGGCTCTGAGGAGGTGGAGCATCTGACCTGATATATCTTCGGGTGTCAATCGAGACATCGGAATGGTTGTCGGCAGAAGAACGTGGCTTCCAGAGCACTGTCCATTGGTTGTCAGTATCGTGATTCTCAGGAGAGGACCGGGATGTCGTCTGCTCCTCTTCGTCACCATACGAAGCCGGTGTTGGCGTCCGACAGCCATCCTCGGCTGCCATGGACATGAGCGTCGCTTGATCATAGCAGTCTTTAGCCGAGCACCGAGACTCTGGCGAGATGACCACCATGGCGCTCAATAGGAACTGTCTCAGCTCATCGGGCCTTTGCTTCATGTCCTTTTCGAATTTCATGACAACCTTTCTGCACCAAGCAACCCCACCGTCTACAAAGTTTGGATTAAATCGCGGAAGGTGGCACATCAGTTCATATATCACCACGCCGAGAGACCAGACATCGACAGCCGGGGTATAGCTCATCTTCTCCCTGCCTCCAGAGTTGATATACTGTGACCTCAAGTAAATCTCAGGCGCAAGATACTGCAGAGAGCCGCAGATCGTCGACAATTCGCAACTATCCCGTGACAGCCCAAAGTCACCGAACTTGATGGAGATGTCGCCTGGGAATCGGTGTTGGACGAGGATGTTGCCTGGCTTAATGTCCCGATGCACGACCGGTGGCTCCTGGCCGTGCAAGTATGTCAGGGCTGATAAGCATTGACAGAGAATGGATAGAGCCTCGTCCTCCGATATGCTCTCTTGGTCATCCAAAGATCCGCCCGGTATGTATTCCAGGTGTAACTGGGGGTATGGCGTAAGGAAGTGCTTGTAAAGTTTCACGATATGGTCCTGCTAGCTGTCAGAACGATGTTGTGGCCAGGCAGGTCGCATACGAACATGTGAAAGCTGCTTCATGATGCCAGCCTCCTTTGCCCATGCATCAACATTAACCTTTTGCTTCCGAATAGCCTTCGCAGGAGGCTCCTTCAGGGCGTACTCGCTCCCATCGCTGACGTTCCAGAAATGAGTCACGACGCCGAAACTCCCTTCGCCAAGTTTTCTCCGCAGGTGGATTTCTTCCGTGGCCGGAGTATGGGCTCCGGTGGGTCGCTCCGTTCCACGGTCTGGGAAGTTGAGGTCGTCCAAAAGATCTTCTGCGGTTGCCGTGCCCCAGCAGAACCGATCGACCTTTTCTATGTACGCCTGAGACTTTATATCGTGTTGAGCGACGACTACCTGGAAAGAGATGGTCTCATGTACCGTGATGATGATACTTTCCTTTCGATGGGGGACGTTGTGGCCGCCGATGATCCATCGGAAATTGCTACGCAGGCCGTGCCCTTCGTTATCGTACGTGACCTCGGTACCCACGAAAGAGCCCCAGTCCCTGACAATAAGGCGTCTCTCTTCGTCAAAGGTGAGGCTGAAGTGGTGGTGGCTGACGCTGCGAATGTTAGGTAGGACCACATCACTATCCGGACCGCACCCAAAGACAATTCCGTGGGAAGTTCGTGGAATGTTGCTGAACCTCAATTCGAGGCGTGGCAAGTAATGATAGGCTGGGGCGTTGGGCTCTCCCAGCAGCTCCCAGACCTTCTCGAGCATCGCCATTTCCTCATCACTGCTGCTGATAATCTCATCTCTCGGTACCGCAGCGCGTTCTTTGTCACCTGTCTCTTTTCCTGTCGCCCTTGTCGCATATCGACCGCTTTTGTTCAGCTCTTTTGCTGTTCCGTCGAGTTTCATCCTGCTTATCAAAGTAGATCTTACCACATTTATTGGGAGCCTTTATCCGGCACACCTATTCTCGTAGATGGCACACGCAAAGTGGGTCGATTGTGGCTCGGTCAAGCTAGGAGGGGCGCGCCACACTAATTTGTATGGGCGCACACCCCGACCACTACTGCACTAATATGGGGAGGTCTGCTTACATAGGGACATCGCCCGAAGCTGCAAAGTGTGTCAAATAGAAGTTATTCACACATTTCCTGCCCTTCTGCCTAGTCTGACTCCTCGTCTTCTGCTGCTAGCTGACGTAATTCGTATTTAATCTCTCCTTGTAAGGTAATAAGCTCGTTAAGAGTGATAATGCTGAAAACGGCGTTTAATTCGGCTTTAATTTGCGTGGGCAATTGACTGGGCAAGTGGATGAAGAATTTTACTAATGCCTACAGGCGGTCAGAATGCCTTAGATGTGACTGCAGTAGTGGTCGGTGTGCGCCCATACAAATTAGTGTGGCGCGCCCCTCCTAGCTTGACCGAGCCACAATCGACCCACTTTGCGTGTGCCGTCTACGAGAATAGGTGTGCCGGATAAAGGCTCCCCATTTATTATGTCCGAGTCCGGCTTCAACCGTTTTCGGTATGAATCCACTTTGTCAGAGGCCCACTCTCTTTTATTCAAGCACCACAACAGCGGCAACAATTTCAACACTGGGCTTGGAAACGCTGCCGATAGCTGCTCAAAGGGCTCGGCTGTCATTGATGATGAATGGCTGAACGGGCTTGCCAAACCCTCTGAAGCCTGTAGCGAGGCCGATGTTACGTGACGCTTACCTAGAATCGCTCGTAATACCTCGTCGATGACCATATGAATAGGGGAAGAAGAGAAGGTCTTCTGCGAGAGACAGCTCCCCGCCATTCCTAATCAACTCATTAATAGGCCAATTCGAGTTTAGGCAGTTAGCCCAAGTCTTCTAAGTCATACTTAAAGCTGTCCGGAGCTACATTTCCTCGACATTCGCCAAACAAGACATCGCAGGTTGAGAGCCACTTCATCTCTGTTCATCTTGTTGTCCCTCACTATTAGCCTTTCATTTGAGCAAGCAATCTCACTCTTGCCCTTTTCAACATCGCTTTGCCCTCATCCCTATCGAGCCTTTCCATTGAGCACCATCCTACACCCTCCATGAAAACAGAGGTCGACCCAACTGTGGCCAGCTTGATAAATCTCAGCATTTCTTCCTGCCAAAACTGCTGTAACTGGGCTCCTTATCAGAGTCGAAGCCCATTGAAGTGGGGGTTTCGGATCCGGATTTCACGTCCAGAGGTCCATAGATATGTCTTGTTTGGCTCGTTCGCCGAAACTACCAATAACGATATAATGATTTCTTGTCCCCAAGATCTTTGAAGTGATGATGTTGATTGGGATCGTTGAGGCAGCGCGAGCAGACCTCGGTAATAAGCTCAAAAGAAGTCGGCCGGTGCAGGACCTTCTGTTCCTCAAGGCACACCTCGTCCTGCTTGAACAGAGTTGCCCGCTCTCGGGATCATGGCACGGCTGTCGATATAATGCTCAACCAGCTCGAGACAAATCGCCTGCCGTCCCCTCGCCCACACTGTCCAACGACGTCAACCGCGGCCGTAACCTGGAAACTGAAACCTTTCGAAAAGAGTGACGACTGGGCTGGCGCAAGACGTTCTTCGGTGGCTCGAAACTGCTCCGTTAGCTCTGTTTTAAGCTGGATCGTCCTGGCTTCGTTTCGCACATCGACGGATTTAAGATGGCCTTCGAGGACTGGTGTGGATGCGGTCATAGTGGCAAACGCCGGTGGCGAATTTTTGACCATGTATAAATTGCCGGCTACACCAGACCCCTTTGCTGCAAAGGAGGCATACAAAATAAACTCTTCAATCGCCATCATCGTAGCAATTCATGCAACTTTCGTCTCCAAGAATATTAGTCCGCCAGACCGACGCCCCAAGACGATCATATTGCCGTGCACAGCTACTTCTGGAGACCTATGATCGTTGGGAAGCCATAGACATCTCTTTCCATCTACAGTTATCCACTCGTTATCGATATACAATGAATGAACTGTAGGGTGCTTGTCACGATGTTGATCAGATAGGGCCGATGTGAATGAGAGTCGGAGCGATCCAAAATTCGTCGTGAGGTATCTGCCGTCGGGCGAGAAGGCAACGGCCCTGACGGCGCTACCGAACTCGAGCGTCTGCCGGTGGGCTCCCGTCGCCGGATCCCAGAGCCGCACGGTGTCGTCGAACGAAGCCGACGCGAGCGTCTTGCCGTCGGGCGAGAAGGCGACGGCCGTGACGGCGTTGCCGTGGCCCTTGAGCGTCTGCCGGTGGGCTCCCGTCGCCGCATCCCAGAGCCGCACGGTGTCGTCGAACGAAGCCGACGCGAGCGTCTTGCCGTCGGGCGAGAAGGCGACGGCCGTGGCGGCGTTGCCGTGGCCCTCGAGCGTCTGCCAGTGGGCTCCCGTCGCCAGATCCCAGAGCCGCACGGTGCTGTCGTTCGAAGCCGACGCGAGCGTCTTGCCGTCGGGCGAGAAGGCGACGGCCTCGTCGAACGAAGCCGACGCGAGTGTCTTGCCGTCGGGCGAGAAGGTGACGGCCATGACGGTGTTGCCGTGGCCCTCGAGCGTCTGCCGGTGGGCTCCCGTCGCCGCATCCCAGAGCCGCACGTGGCCCTCGAGCGTCTGCCAGTCATCCCAGGGCCGCACGGTGTCGTCGAACGAAGCCGACGCGAGTGTCTTGCCGTCGGGCGAGAAGGTGACGGCCATGACGGTGTTGCCGTGGCCCTCGAGCGTCTGCCGGTGGGCTCCCGTCGCCGCATCCCAGAGCCGCACGTGGCCCTCGAGCGTCTGCCAGTCATCCCAGGGCCGCACGGTGTCGTCGAACGAAGCCGACGCGAGTGTCTTGCCGTCGGGCGAGAAGGTGACGGCCATGACGGTGTTGCCGTGGCCCTCGAGCGTCTGCCGGTGGGCTCCCGTCGCCGCATCCCAGAGCCGCACGTGGCCCTCGAGCGTCTGCCAGTCATCCCAGGGCCGCACGGTGTCGTCGAACGAAGCCGACGCGAGTGTCTTGCCGTCGGGCGAGAAGGTGACGGCCATGACGGTGTTGCCGTGGCCCTCGAGCGTCTGCCGGTGGGCTCCCGTCGCCGCATCCCAGAGCCGCACGTGGCCCTCGAGCGTCTGCCAGTCATCCCAGGGCCGCACGGTGTCGTCGAACGAAGCCGACGCGAGTGTCTTGCCGTCGGGCGAGAAGGTGACGGCCATGACGGTGTTGCCGTGGCCCTCGAGCGTCTGCCGGTGGGCTCCCGTCGCCGCATCCCAGAGCCGCACGTGGCCCTCGAGCGTCTGCCAGTCATCCCAGGGCCGCACGGTGTCGTCGAACGAAGCCGACGCGAGTGTCTTGCCGTCGGGCGAGAAGGTGACGGCCATGACGGTGTTGCCGTGGCCCTCGAGCGTCTGCCGGTGGGCTCCCGTCGCCGCATCCCAGAGCCGCACGTGGCCCTCGAGCGTCTGCCAGTCATCCCAGGGCCGCACGGTGTCGTCGAACGAAGCCGACGCGAGTGTCTTGCCGTCGGGCGAGAAGGTGACGGCCATGACGGTGTTGCCGTGGCCCTCGAGCGTCTGCCGGTGGGCTCCCGTCGCCGCATCCCAGAGCCGCACGTGGCCCTCGAGCGTCTGCCAGTCATCCCAGGGCCGCACGGTGTCGTCGAACGAAGCCGACGCGAGTGTCTTGCCGTCGGGCGAGAAGGTGACGGCCATGACGGTGTTGCCGTGGCCCTCGAGCGTCTGCCGGTGGGCTCCCGTCGCCGCATCCCAGAGCCGCACGTGGCCCTCGAGCGTCTGCCAGTCATCCCAGGGCCGCACGGTGTCGTCGAACGAAGCCGACGCGAGTGTCTTGCCGTCGGGCGAGAAGGTGACGGCCATGACGGTGTTGCCGTGGCCCTCGAGCGTCTGCCGGTGGGCTCCCGTCGCCGCATCCCAGAGCCGCACGTGGCCCTCGAGCGTCTGCCAGTCATCCCAGGGCCGCACGGTGTCGTCGAACGAAGCCGACGCGAGTGTCTTGCCGTCGGGCGAGAAGGTGACGGCCATGACGGTGTTGCCGTGGCCCTCGAGCGTCTGCCGGTGGGCTCCCGTCGCCGCATCCCAGAGCCGCACGTGGCCCTCGAGCGTCTGCCAGTCATCCCAGGGCCGCACGGTGTCGTCGAACGAAGCCGACGCGAGTGTCTTGCCGTCGGGCGAGAAGGTGACGGCCATGACGGTGTTGCCGTGGCCCTCGAGCGTCTGCCGGTGGGCTCCCGTCGCCGCATCCCAGAGCCGCACGGTCCGGTCGAACGAAGTCGACGCGAGCGTCTTGCCGTCCGGCGAGAAGGCGACGGCTATGACGGCGTGGCCGTGGCCCTCGAGCGTCTGCCGGTGGGCTCCCGTCGCCGCATCCCAGAGCCGCACGGTCCTGTCGTCCGAAGCCGACGAGAGCGTCTTGCCGTTGGGCGAGAAGGCGACGGCCTCGACCGAGTCGTCGTGGCCCTCGAGTATCTGCCGGTGCGCGTCCCAGTGCCGTCTAGTGTCTGCACTCATTGCAATAAATGACAGCCTTTTCGCCCACTGCATCTTCCTGACGTCGCTTTCCATTGGACTGAATACGAGTACGGAGCCATACGTCTGCAACGGAGCCCGTTCTATGATCGATCTGTGACTGCGGACGACCTTCTCGGCATCCTCTAAGAACTTAACAAGTTCAGGGCTCGTGCAATGTTCCTGTTCGTGTTCCTGGCGGCGATGAGCAACTGGGGCATCGAGAATGGTCACGAACCTACCTGGGCCATATTTAGAAGCTTTGTTATCAACCGTACACCTTCGGGGACTTTTCCCAGGAGGGACAAGCTCTCGAGCCAGTAGAGGAGGTGCTCCTTCAGAAACCTAAACACTGCTCCGTCGTCCGACAACTGTCCCTTGCAACGAAAGGTCTCGCCGCTCTCGAAGAGATGATCGGCCCAGAAGACGCAGGAGTACCCTATTGGAGTCAAAGGATCCGGTTCAGGAACCTTCATATCCTCTCGTTTGAAGCCGTAGTCGAGGTCGTACATGTTGTGCCTCAGAACTGATGACATTACCTCGATAGAGCGCAGACCGATATCTGCGTGTCCTTGGGCGGTTCCAGAGGGCTGAAGCCGATCTTCGAAGTTCTCGTCTAGATAGTCCTTGGCAGACTGATGGATTAGAAAGACTGTTTCCTCCCTGGCTGCCAGAAATGAGCCGCATAACTCAATGGCCGTCACCGTAACTTCGGGTGGCATGTCGGCAAGAGCAATAAGCTCAGAGAGAGAGAGTGGACGGAATGCAAGAGCCGCGCACACCAGAACTCTCTTGCAATCCTGGGGGTCTACCTCCTCAACATTCTCAATCCTGGTCATCATATGGTCGTATAGCTCTGACAAACCGGGAGGCATGGCTTTGATGCGCTGGATAGCATACAGTCCATGCGAATTTTCAAGAACTTTGAATGCGAGTGAAACCCAAAGAAAGGTGTTCATGGCTCGTCGACGGATCTCGTTTGAGACCTCAGCCAAAACACTCTTGTCGTACCCTCTTCTGTCCCTGAGGGTGTCGAGCTTGTGCTTGATGTAGGCGTCAACAGGGTCTGCTAGACGTTGCGCATCCAGTTCAACCAGGGTCTCTGAAATGTCCCGGTTATCGGCGTTTAGTGTCTTGAGCTTGGCAAGAACATCGATCTCCGGCCGGCTCGAGACTAACCACTTCACCTTGTCGGAACGACTGATGGAGTCCGAAATAAGCTGAATTAATTCATTCAACCCAGGTTTTGTCCTGTCGCACTCATCAAGGGCATCGATCACGAAGAGGACGGGCGACATGCCGGGATCGTTCAGCATTCTTTGGAAGGCTTCAGAGAGAGCAAAGAACGCATGCCCATCTTTGAAAAGCGTCGGACCGCAAACGTCGTACGCCTCCCGTACATACGAGATTAGGTGTCGTTGCTTCACGAGTAGCATCCAAAGCAGAGACCTCAGGGTGGCGGTTGCGTTGTTCAAGGTTGCGTCTGTCCCTTGGCAGAAGAAATACGAGAGGCTGGGCGCAAGGGAGTCCGACTTATACTTATTTTCGAGCTCGCGAATAATGCCAATCAACAGCATGGTCTTTCCCGTGCCAGCATGGCCCTTTATCCAGAGGAGTTGGCATGGATCGCGTTCATGTTTGGCGTCATTCCACCGCGAAAAGCACGCGTACTGATCTGTGTCGAGTATCCACTTGTATGTATCGGCGAGCAGTCTGTCTTTCTTGTTCTCGATCTTCTTCATGTCAACTGCCGGGTCGACAACGCGGAGATCCCGGAGAATGTCAGTCGCTGCATCTTGATTGCCGCCCTGGAACCCAATATTAGACCCATCATAGTTGTTGAACGTGAATTGGTTGTTGACAACGCTTGACATATCGGTTCAGAGCTGCGGCGTATGATATGACAGAGTAGCCGTCCTGAAACAGTTGGTAAAGCGAGCAAAATCCAGAAATTCGAAGATTCCTTTTATGATGCCGCCGCTGCGAGGCCAGTGAGTGGGGAAGGCCCAAAGTTCAGCTGAGATGTGCCTAGCAAAATGAGCACACGTCGAATGCAGAAATCAGACGACCTTGCATTGTGGCTTCAAGGCTGGGGGCAGCTCATTGGCGAGACAAGCGGCGAACCATGGTTTGTTCAAATGATTGGCACCGCCACGATGCAGCCATACTTTCCGTCATTCGGCCGCAACAGCGCCTAGCGTCGGTTCCATCCAGACTCCTAAGGATTCCGTTTATAAAATTACCCAGCAGGTCTACCAATTGCATAACTTCCCCCTCAAACCTTCCTCGAGCTGTCTACGCAAATATGGCTGGGCCGGAGATTGCAATCAGTGCGCTCGGCTTAGCTAGCCTCTTCAACAACGCCATCGACTGGTTCGAGTACGTCTATATCGCCAAGCAGTGTGGACCGAGGCTCCAGGCACATCTGCTGAAATTGGACAACGCGCAACTGAGGCTGACGCGTTGGGGAGATGCCGTTGGCCTATGCGGCTCACAAATCGAGGATGACGATTCCCTTGAGTATTCCGGTTCGTTTTCGTTCGATGCGAGCCAGAAGGCCCAGGCCGAGCGGACTTTACGGACCATAATGCAGAAATTTGAGGCGTGCCAGAAAATTTGCCACGACTATCGCAAGGGAAAGAGAGAAGACGACCCCATTGTTCGAGAGAACGAAATCAAACCGTTCGGCCCCGGATCGGACCCCATGAGAGGATATCTCCACCAGAAAATGCAAAACATCTCGTTTGGCCGCCGAAACAAGGTTTCGCCGTTCCGGAAGGCTAAGTTCGCGATATACGACGAGAAGCACTTGATTGAGTTGACCAAAGACATCAATGTCCTCATCGACGAACTTTACGGACTCTTTCCACCACCAAAGGAGAAGCAAGCGGAACTTAGCAAGGGAGAGTTGGATAAGCTCACCGATGTGTTGCGTGAGTTGGGAAATGTCGTCCAGGATCATGACCCGACTCTCGCGTCGGCCGTGCAGTATCTCCTAAACCAGGAGGTAAGTGAACGATTCGCGCGTCACCGCATCTGCTCACACATGCTAGAACAATATGACGTTCGACACAAGAGATAGTCTGGTTCAAGTGCAGGGTCAAATGTTGGGTGGCAGTAATACGGCAACTATGCACAAAGGGGTGGGGGGAAATTGACTTGGCCATAGCCCTACTATCTTCCCAAGGACCGGTCAGAGGGTCGTTTCCCAGAATGCGGCGCAATTGCAGAGCCCCCTTGTTGGGAGCTACTTTGTTTTGATGACGAGTGCAACGATGAAGAATGTAGGCCGAATGAACGGTCGTCACTCGACCCCTATTGTATTCTCCTCCCATCAAGAGTTTTCACCAGTGAAAGATCCGTGGTAAGCCTTGTGTCAGAACCAACGTGCGAGACGGTGATACATGGCATCTCTCCGTCTGCGTGCCCTTCGTCATCGGCCCGGCTACACTTGCGTGTCTGCTAAGCGGCAATCGGCGCCGTGTCACACAATGACAATTGTTGTGACCTTAGTGACAAGCCAATCTGCACCATCCGCATGGTCCTCTCTGCCGTGTTTATAAGAAGAGAAGAAGTCCTTTGTATTGCATCTTCCAGAGTCATCGGGCAGTCCAGAATGCTTGCATAGGCTGCTACGCCTTCTTCATACATGGACTCGGCCCCATGGTTGATGGTTCCGGCAAAAGCAACCACTCGGACGCCGCGCTCTCTCGCCCTCCGAGCAATCTCGCCTATCATCTTCCCTTTGGATGACTGGGAGTCGATAGTGCCCTCGGCGGTGAACACAATGTCCCATGGATAGTCAAATACTTGTCCAAGACGGAAATACTCGTCAATAGCAGCAGCCCTTGCTCTGAGTCGTGCACCGATGAGCAAAAGCCCAGTTCCAAGACCACCAGAGGCGCCTGATCCAGGTATTTCTGATATGTCGCAACCAAGAATGTGCTCAGCTAAGCGGGCAAGCGTTTCCATTGCCAGTGACAAGACCTTCACTTGCTCCGGAGTTGCTCCCTTCTGGGGCCCGTAGATCCGAGCAACCCCACGGTCGCCGCAGAGAAGGTTCTTGAGATTGCAGACAGCCTCAATTTGCACATTATCTTCTGTTCGACTGCGATTAACACTCAAGACCAAGTACTAGGTATCGCACACACATACCTTGCCTGGAATACCGCAGCCTAGGATGGATATTACGAAAGCAAATTTGTTTCAGTGAAACGAGAGCGCCACCACCCGTCGGAACAGGTAGTTCTCTGCTGTGTTCGTCTATGAAACGAGCACCGAGAGCTTGAAGCATGCCAGCACCGCCGTCAGAGATGCCAGAGTCCCCTGACCCCACAGCCAATGATAACCTTAGTGCATCCTTCATCAAGAGCTGCCGCCATGAGCTCGCCAACCCCGTATGACGTGGTCAAGGTTGGGTCTCGAGAATCATTGGGTACCAAGCGCACAGACGTACGAAACGATTGATTGGGAAGCAATCGAGCGGCACACCAAGTTGGCCATTGGCTTCCTTGTTGAGGCGTCCCATCTCAACTGCAATGGCTGTAGTTGGCGGACGGCAAAGGCCAAGGATCCGAAAAGGCCTTGAGCTGGCGCTCACCAAGAAATGTTGGGTGTAGAGCGACTTGAAGAAAAGAAGCGCCTCATAACGGTGGGTCAAGGCATACATACGCATGAAACCGCCGCGCAACATATGTGCATAGAAAATCAGCCAAATCGTTCTCTACCAGGTCCAGCTCGGCGGCCGGTCCCCTGGCTTCGTCCCCCAGTCCGAATCCTTCTCCCCCAGCACAAGCTCAAGCGTCCAGCCCTCGGTGAAAAACTCGTGCCCAATCCACGACTTTGTCCAGGTCCCATTGACAGTCGCTCGCTGGATACTCAGATTCATGTACGACGGGTCGAACCCGACGCTTCGAATAGTAGCCGTCTTGCCCGTGAGTGGGCTCGTAATATTGACTTCGGGGAAGAAGGGCGGGCTGATCAGGTAGACGTTTTGGCCGGCAATCGGAAATAGACCGAGTGTGGAAAAGAAGAAAAAGGCCCCCATGGCGCCTGAGTCGTCGTTCCCAGGTAGGCCGCCCGGGGTGTCGTTGAAGCGCAACGGAATGTACGTGTGAGCGCGCTTCGCCGAGAGGCTCGGCCGGCCTGCGTAGTGGTACAGGTAGACGATGAGAAAGACGGGCTCGTTGGAAATGTCTGCGAGGCCGTTGGTGTGGAAAAAGTCGAGCCGTGAGATGAAGGCCTCATCGCCCCCGACCAGAGAAATGAGGGAGTTTACTGCATGCGGGACGAAGCTAGAGTATCAGGTATACGTCAGCCGCCGTGCCAAGGGAGGACCTTGTTTAGGAGCCGAGCATCAACACGCTCATGACTTACAAGAGGTGCTGCCAGATGCTGGCCTCAAACGTCTCACTCGGATTGGTTGTCAGTGAGCAAAAGCTGGCCAAGGCAGAGCATGCGATGGGGTCCTGGTAGCCCCAGGTGCCGTTCGTGTATCGGGGCTGGAGGAAGCCCGTATCCTTGCCCCGGACCAAGGAAGTCTGGTCCTCCTTCCAGAGGTTGCGCCAATCCATGCTGCGCTCCATGTACTTGCTTTGAGTCCCAGCAGGCTGTTCCAGCCCCGCGGCCATCGTCGCAAGACAGTAGTCATTGTAAGAGTACTCGAGCGTGCGGGAGATGCTGCGCGAGTCGGTGCCAAAGCCGACCGGGTCAAGTCTTGATAGGGAATGTACCCGAGCTCGCGCCAACTTCGCAGCCCGCCTCGCCCGTGGTGTGACCACTCGAGCGGCTCGCGCTCGGCGTCGGTCGTGACGGCTACTAGAGCAAGCTTCCAGTCGATCGAATGAGACGATAATGACGCGCTGAGGTTCTTGACGTAGGCGTCGGCAATGACAATGTCGGCGTCGGAGCCGCCATGCGTCCACCCCTGACACATGGACATGTGGCAGTCCGGAAGCCAGCCTTCGTGTCGATACGTATCGAGCAGTGACTGTACCATTTGCGCCTGAGCTCTGGGGTCTATAATGGTAAGCAGAGGATATTGCGGGGGGGAACTGTCCCAGATGCTGATGAGAGTGGTTAGAAAGGGGCAGACGTATGAGCAGGCAACGAGATGACCTACCAATAGAACGAGTCGAAGTAGGGTCTCTTCTCGTCCCAATGCGGGTTCTCGCCCGCGTAGTTTTGAGGCGAAATCATAGAGCATTCGGGACGATGGCAGTAGGTCCGATCCGAGGTATTGAACTCAATTTGTTTAGCCCTGAATAAACCCACCATCTTCGTTGAGAGGAACTCGATGTTATCGTCAACCGGGATGGGTATGGAGCAGCACCGCGGCGGGAACAGCGACTCGTCCACGGTGGCGCTCTGGAACAGAGAGTTAATACACTCGCCGCAGTAGTTGTGAGAGCACGGAGCCTTAGCCTGGCTCGATGACACATGCTCGTCGCCGCAGATAATGCAAGCTTCCGTCTCGATCCTCTCGCCGTTGACCCCACGACCAGGATCACGAGTCGCGGCCCAAGTGGATGACTCGCTATAGGTATCCCCCTCAGCTTCATTCGGAAGGAGATTCAAGCGTTCAAGCGTTTGAAAGAGCTTGTCATCGAGAGGCTTGAACTCGTTCTTGTTGGCAGTACCAACACGGGAAAGAGGCGCTTCAAGTTGTACCACTGTTGCGATTGAAGGATATAGCCATGACGCGGTCTTGCGTGGCCTGTTCTTCTTTTGAGCATGCTTGGATCTCCGGGGCATCAGAAGCGACGGCTCTAGCGATGCTTATGCACATCCTTCGATCGTGATGTTGGATTAAGACGCCTCGACGCTGTC
This sequence comes from Hirsutella minnesotensis 3608, assembly GCA_000956045.1. Taxonomy (NCBI): domain Eukaryota; kingdom Fungi; phylum Ascomycota; class Sordariomycetes; order Hypocreales; family Ophiocordycipitaceae; genus Hirsutella; species Hirsutella minnesotensis. The sequence continues at coordinate 31,629 of KQ030616.1, forward strand.
TTTGTACATATTCAAGGCAAGGTCGAAGTCGGATATTTCACCTTCTCGCTGCTTTCCTTTCACGCTGCTTTCGAGATCCTCGAGGTCCTCTAGCTGAATTTGGAGAATGATTCGAATACTTTCGTCGTCCAAGTGGCATTCAGCCATATTGAAGTGTCCCAAGTTCTACGGGCGCCCGGGGCCGAGAGATCCGGGTGAATTGAAGGGGAAAAGGTTGAAAACAATAAATGAAGCAAGCGCGGTGACAAAACGAACAAGCTCCCGACATGTTGCAGACACCCTCTCGTCCTGCTCCACCTAGTAATTAATGGAAAGGCTCTTACACTGGCTTGGCCGGCTTGGCAGTGCCAGGCTGAGAACCTGGCCTGCGGGACACCGCTACATGGTAGCTGATTCTGGGGCTCATGCATTTTCTTTCGGAAAGCCAAGGGGCAATCCGACATGAAAGCGGCGTAAACAGCCGATGGACTGGTAGACACATGTCTTACAGAGGCGTATGTGCGTTGCGAAGTGTAGGATTTGACAATGTAAGACGCGCTGGATCGGGACCAACCATGCTTCGACCAAGCACGTGCCTAGGTCGGAGCACGGCTCAATGCTTCTCCGTCTGGGCAGGGCACAAAGGTACTTAAAACTCCGTATAGGCTATGCCATTGTGGGTTCGCGTCTCATGTCGCCTTCGATGAGCCCACGGAGGCGGCGCCAACTCGTTCTTCAGTTCATGACCCTTTATCCATGACTCCATGACAAACAGGACACATAACGCCCTTATATTTGGGCGCCTAATGTAGCCGCAGTACATGGGTTGACTGAAATGCATGCAGGCATCAGCCCCTTGAACCGGTGATGGCTGGCCCTCGAGGGGTGACCCTAGTGAGCTTGGTGGTACATGTCCTGCGAGAGAGCACCGATGTCGGTGTTCCATGGGGTTGAGAAAACGGCGGACTCTGGAATTGGCAAAACGGTAATCGTGCCCGCCCCCACTTTATTTGGGTTTCGCGAAGGCTCACCCACTAAAGTGGGTGCTGATCACCATCGCGGACAGATCACCAAAACGGACACTTTTCTGTAATACCTCCTTACCAAGGCGCGTATGTACGGCAAAAATGGCCAAATCTCGCGATTCTACTGTCGAATTACGTGTAGAGGAGGCTTTGGGGTACCTAGATGCGCACCCAGGTGCGAAGCCTACAACTGTCGCGCGACAGTTTGCAGTTCCTCGCGCGCGACTCCTCCGCCGCATTGACGGCATCTTTCCTCGCGCCGGTAATCCTGCAACAAATACGAAGCTCTCAAAGCCAGAAGAAACGGCACTCTGTCGGTATATCGATCGCCTTGATCGTATCAACTTACCTACCCGAAAAGCGTTTATTCGAGATACTGCCAACTACATTCTCCGAGCCAGGGCCTCGCGCGCGGAGCAGGCCGATCCTCCGACCGTCGGCAAGAAGTGGGTGGATAGGTTCATCAAACGGCACAAATACGACATCGTGCCATCTCATGTATTAGACGCTAATCGGCAAGCTTCTGAGGATCCGGAGGCTATAAATGCTTGGTTCTTGAAGTATAAGGCGGTAGTGGCAGAGCACGGTATTGTTGCAGACGATATATGGAATATGGACGAAACAGGGTTTCAGATCGGCGTTGGAAAGGATCAAATGGTCGTTACCAAACGGAGACGAGCTCATTACTTCAGCCTTCCTACAAACCGCGAATCTGCTACGGCGGTCGAGGCGATATCGGCTACCGGCCGAGTTATTCCCGTTTTCCTGATTTTGTCGGGCACGATGCATATGGCCAATTGGTACCGGTTGGAAGAGCTCGATAAGGATACAGTTATCGGTACTTCACCGACTGGCTACTCGAACGACGAGCTATCGATGGCTTGGATCCAGCACTTCGAGGCTTATACCAAAAAAGGGGCTGTTGGTAGTAAGAGGCTACTTTTGATGGATGGATACGGGTCTCACTGCACTCGCGAGTTTATCCAATACTGCGACGATAGTAGTATTGTCCCTTTCGGCTTTCCACCCCATTCGACGCACCTTCTTCAACCTCTCGATGTCGTTATGTTCCAGCCTCTAAAGCACTACCACGCCGAAGCTTTAGACCTTATTGTCCGAGACGGCTGCGCGAATATTACGAAGATCGAGTTCCTTTCTGTGATCCAAGAGGTACGGAGGAAGGCTTTTAGGGAAGATTCAATCCTCTCGGCGTTCAAGAAAAGCGGTCTCGTACCGTACGATCCGCTAGTTGTTATGCGGAGGATCCAGGAGCGACAAGAACGAGCCCTAACCCCCCCTCCGCCTCCCGCTCCAGAGCTACAGTCCTCCCCGTTCAATACGCCAGTCACTCTACGACAATTGAAAAAAATAGCTTACGACCTACAAACACAGGCTAAAGAGGAGGACTTTAATCCGGCGCTGAAGAGGACTCTAGACCAGTTTGTCCGCGGAGCCCTAACTCAGGGGACGGAGCTTCTCTATACAATGCGGGACTTAAAACGCACGAAAATGGCGGAGGAAGTTACACGCCGTCGTCGGAGCCAAAAGAACCAGCAACTAAAAGCTGGCGGAGTACTCACAGTCGACCACGCTCGGCTCCGTTCTGGATGCAAGTCAGGTGACTAAACGATGGTGGGGTAGCTTAGCGCCTGGTTCGTCATCCTCCAAAATCGGAGGCACACGACTCCAAATCTGGAGGCACACGCCGCCAAAAAAAGCGGACATGGAACTCCTGACACGAGCTTGACGGGATCCGGTATATTCTGACAGGTATCCGTATGTGACAGTTGATGCTGCCGATGCATCTTTTGAATGCGCATGCTGTGCTGTCTGTGGCCACAAATGGTATCCACACCAACTCACTGGGAAGTGCTACCCTGTGCCCTGTGCCTCACAAAACAAGACTTTTCGTTCCAACTCTCCCCTGTTAAAATTCTTCACCCCGCGGAGCTGTTAGCGGCTTGTTACGTGGGGTGGGATTTGCAGGCCACCCGACCACGCTTTTGCTGTGAGACCCCATCGGTTGGAAAGGATCAAATGGTCGTTACCAAACGGAGACGAGCTCATTACTTCAGCCTTCCTACAAACCGCGAATCTGCTACGGCGGTCGAGGCGATATCGGCTACCGGCCGAGTTATTCCCGTTTTCCTGATTTTGTCGGGCACGATGCATATGGCCAATTGGTACCGGTTGGAAGAGCTCGATAAGGATACAGTTATCGGTACTTCACCGACTGGTACATCCCCTCACCCCTCTAGGGTGTGCAAGGGTACGGGGATTAGGCGTGCTCATTAGTACCATATAAGGTTTGATACACCCTTGCACAAAGGGGATATAGTTTAATAGGTAAAACTCGCGAGTTTATCCAATACTGCGACGATAGTAGTATTGTCCCTTTCGGCTTTCCACCCCATTCGACGCACCTTCTTCAACCTCTCGATGTCGTTATGTTCCAGCCTCTAAAGCACTACCACGCCGAAGCTTTAGACCTTATTGTCCGAGACGGCTGCGCGAATATTACGAAGATCACCCCATTCGACGCAACCTCTCGATGTCGTTATGTTCCAGCCTCTAAAGCACTACCACGCCGAAGCTTTAGACCTTATTGTCCGAGACGGCTGCGCGAATATTACGAAGATCGAGTTCCTTTCTGTGATCCAAGAGGTACGGAGGAAGGCTTTTAGGGAAGATTCAATCCTCTCGGCGTTCAAGAAAAGCGGTCTCGTACCGTACGATCCGCTAGTTGTTATGCGGAGGATCCAGGAGCGACAAGAACGAGCCCTAACCCCCCCTCCGCCTCCCGCTCCAGAGCTACAGTCCTCCCCGTTCAATACGCCAGTCACTCTACGACAATTGAAAAAAATAGCTTACGACCTACAAACACAGGCTAAAGAGGAGGACTTTAATCCGGCGCTGAAGAGGACTCTAGACCAGTTTGTCCGCGGAGCCCTAACTCAGGGGACGGAGCTTCTCTATACAATGCGGGACTTAAAACGCACGAAAATGGCGGAGGAAGTTACACGCCGTCGTCGGAGCCAAAAGAACCAGCAACTAAAAGCTGGCGGAGTACTCACAGTCGACCACGCTCGCAAGATTGTTAGGCAGAAGGACGATGACGCTCTGGAGAAGGCTAGGAAAATTGTCGAACGCGCCGACGCGCAGATGAGAAATATGTATAAGAAATGGTTTGGAGAAGCCGCAAAAGTCGCACGTAAATACCGGCTCGACGGCCGGCTCGAACCATTATATATAGTTGACCAAGAGGGTAAGGGTCGGTTCTTACGTAGGGGGTAGAAGGTAGATACTACAGAAAAGTGTCCGTTTTGGTGATCTGTCCGCGATGGTGATCAGCACCCACTTTAGTGGGTGAGCCTTCGCGAAACCCAAATAAAGTGGGGGCGGGCACGATTACGGTCCTTTTCGACCGGATCAGCGAAATGGACGGACTGCGGCCAAAAGCGGGGTTCCGATGAGGCAAGTCAATCTGCTGGTCCATCATCCGTAAGGTACGAAGTTGACCGTTTGCGCGATATATTACCGCAACGTACCGAAACGCCATACGTGCCGACTAGGTACACCTTTGGCTCAACAATAACTCCGTACGTTCTCTCTCTTCCTGCGCCAATATTAGTTGACTCTGACCCCTCTGGCTCTCCCTTGATTTCTCGCCCACGTCTCCGTTGTCGTCGCAAGGCTGGAGTGCTGCGACATGTGCTGACTGATCGTGGGGTTGCTGTGTTTCCCCCGTCGTCGCACATTTGCGGCCTAGAATGTCTTGTCGTGTCGATGAAGCCGCCTGGCCATGCCAGAGACTGACTTAATAACCCGCGTCTGATCGTATTTTGCTCTTATCTCGCCTTTGACGTTCGTCTTCCCACAATGCCGGCTCAATGTCCATACGCGATCATGGCAGCCAGGACTAAAAGTTGGCGACAGATGGACGTGACGGATGGCTAGGTCGGGAAAACCTGACGTAGTCGTAGCGGGGTGTGAAAATCTCAGGTTCATTTGAACACAGCACTGCCGCAATAATGTGCGATGTACTTTAGTGGCGTCTACGGCAGAGACAACTGCCCGTGGACAGGTGTCGTTATGTGAAACCATGGGGCCTTTGCAAGGGAAACTGGTTCATCTTGTCAGGTAGCGGTCGGGAAAAGTTAGTTTAGCTCAGCACGTCCTGTGCTCCGATAGGAGACCTGAGCGACTGAAGTCGCTGGACGGAAAATACACACACACACACACACACAAGACTTTTCGTTCTTGACCTCACACCTATTCAAGTCAGAGATCACTGGTTGATGGACTGTTCCTCCTGTCCATGGGCTGTGGAAAGTGTCTATAGGACGACCGCGGTCTATTGCCCGACTACGAACGAGACTTGCAAAAAGTTCCTTCTGCCTTTTTCCTCGTGCACACAAAATGTGAGCCCTGCATGGTCAACCCGCCAAACGCGTGGCAAGGAATGGTCATCGTCCTCAATTCTAGCAGTGCAGAGGAATGGGAGCCAACTCGGTAAGCCTGCTTGCTGCAGTACTCCATAGTGCATTTCCAAAAGTCATGGTGGGAGGGAACGCCACAGCACATGTGGCATGGTGGGCTCAATCTCCTTCGGTTGAGTTCAGGGGGCATCCGTCTCCAGCGCTTGCAGTTGGCTGGTCGGGTGGTCAGGTGATGGATGACCTTCACATTACTGCCGCATCGATGCGATATTTCACAAGAAAACGAAAAAGACTGTGGTCAGACAAAACCGGGTGGGCAAGCCAAGCTCTTTATACTCTCGCGAGTCGGGGGGTCATACCCCTGTTGCCGCTCCCACGTGGTCGCGGCAGACGTCCATCCAGAAGTGGGTCCCTAGTCTACGCCGTTCCCACAAACCGCCCTCCATTCGTCCCTGTTCCGGGCGTTACCAACCAGCCAGCTCCACTCTGTTCGCTTGACTCTACAAACAGCAATTTCATTGCTTACGTACAGGTCTCGTCGGACCGTTGTTCCTCCGACAGTCGTTTCACTCCTTTCATCACCTCCACTGCGTTCTGGTGTGGGCGCGGGGCGCGGGGGACCCTATAACCAAACATATATAGTCGGGTCCCTCCCCTTCGCCGCTCGCTTCGCTCCCGCCTCGGGGTCCGCGCGGTCTCGCTACGCTCAACCCGTTTCGTCGGACGATTGGAGCTACGCGACGCGAGCCGAGCTGGCTTTTGCGCCGTACACACACGCACTTTCGTCGCGGGCGTTCCACGCAGGATTGCCCAAGCTACTGCCACTTCGCGTACCCACAAAGGGAACTTGACAGCGCTGCCAATTGATTG
>KQ030616.1:49605-62522 GCA_000956045.1 Hirsutella minnesotensis 3608
CACACTCAATTTTGCACGTATTCACACCAAAAACACGCCCTCTTTGAGCACAACCCAGTAGCCCAACGTCGCTCTAAGTGGTCGCCGAAGTCATGATTGATGATGCCGACACTCTTACGGCCGCGAGGTACATCAATGGTGGTTTGATGGTGGCCGTTCTTAATCTCAACCTCGTAGAGTGATGGAAAAATCGAAGTGCCACCGTTATCTAGCAGGTATGCTTGTGCGCAGCTCCATTCGGATTCTGTGAGTGCTTTTCCGATGGTGTTCCGAACAGAGTCTGGATCTATGGTATCCGTGGCAAAGGCACCAGATGCAATCATCTTTTCCGAAAGTGCAGATGGGAATACAACGGCAAGCACTGCGTTCATAGAACTCTGACTAGACCCAGCCGGCTCCGTGAATTCTTGGTTCACGAACAGTGTGGCTTCGTCTGTGACAGTTGTAAACATGACAGGCACACGAGATGGTAGTGAGCCGTTCCGGAGAAGAGTGTCGAATTGGTCATCAATAACCCCAGTTCCTTGGTCGTCAACCATGGGCATGAGCGGTTCGATTGCAGCCACAATTTGGCTCGTGTGTAGGAACTTGTGGCTCACTGCAGATGCAATCTCAGACAGTCCGTTTTTAAGTGCCGCCGCGGAACTGTTCACATATGACGATGCTGGGACCGCCTGCAGACAGGAGACGAGGTCCATTTCCGTCTTAGTCCCGTTGCAGCCAACAACACCAGCAATTGCAGGGGTGACAATTTTGCTGTAGACCTCTCGAGGATACCAGGGGAAGTCGACAGGAGCAGACTGAACAATGGCCCGATGGAAGAGCCCCTTTGCCGATGAAGAAGACATGAGGGCAACGGTACTCTGGCCACCAGCGGATTGTCCGAAGATGGTGACTTGGTCAGGATCGCCGCCGAATGCAGCTATGCGGTCCCGGACCCATCGTAGAGCTTGAATCTGGTCCTTGATACTGAGGCTTCCGTCTACCAGAGAATCGGTGGCGAGAAACCCAAGCGCGCCAAGTCGGTAGTTGACAGTAACAATGACAACGTCGTTGCGGCTGGCAAAATTTCCTCCGTCATAATCGATCATAGAATTGGCCCCCACCATAAATGCACCACCATAAAAGTAGACAGCCACAGGTCGGCGTGCAGAGGAGTGCGATACTTTTGCGGGGATGATTGGTGTAAAGACATTGAGATAGAGACAGTCCTCGGACATATTGCCGGTGTCTCCGTAGGGGGACTCGGCTTGCATACAAGAAGCTGGCATCTTGGTTGCGTCGATTGCCTTGCTACCAGTGTAGTTCTGAGGGGCCATAAATCTGAGCTTCTTGACTGGAGGGTTCGCAAACGGGATCCCCAAGAAGCGGAAAGATCTTTTGTCGCGGTAGCCAGTGAACTTGTAGCCCTCGGACGCGATGGTGACCTTGGCGGAGGATTCTACCCGACTTGTTCCGTCCTTGTCGGTGGCAGCAGCGACTGTGGATGTACAGAGGGCAGGAAGCTTCCAGCCACAAGACACTGCCGACGTCTTCTTCAAATGGTAAGAATAGGCCAGACATTGAGCTTCACATGGGCTGCCTTGTACCCAGATAGAATCGTTCGACTTGAGGCCACCGGTAGCAACCAGGTAGTCAAGTTGATGCTGAAGCTCGGTAACACGGTCCTTCGGCAGCTGGGAGAAAGGTAGGAGGGCCTCTCCGATGGTGGCACAAGTGGACGACGCATGTTGGTGATTCAATTGACCGTGAACCAATGCTGCGGCGGTCCCATTATTTTGAGGTCCAAGGTTGTTGTAATTGAGCACCTGCACTGTGCCAATCGGACTGCCGTCCGTGTCCGGGCAAGTTGCTACAGCGCCGTAGCACAATACGAATGCGCCACAGATCGGCCGGAGAAACATGGCGAAGGAGGTCTGCGGTGCAGTTAATCGAGGTTGTTGATTCAGATTCAGATTGTACTATCGGGTACAAGTTGTTGATTCTGATTCTGAGTATATCATTGGGCATCCTTGCTAATAAGTAGGAGGACCAGGAAACGCAACCCACATTCGGCTTGGCAAGAAGGGTTGCGGGTCCTGAAGGAAGCGGCTGCGGAGCGGAGTTGCAGAGCGGGATTCTAAGTGGAATTCGCTCAAAGACTATCTATCACGCCATATTAACTTTATTTTCGGCTTTGCAGAGAAGGTTAAAGGTACAGTAGCGGCCTATAAATCGAGACCCATTGCGGAGTGTGCCCTCGGCACTTCAGTCGCCACGTCATGATGCCCAGGAGTATGACGTCTCCTAATGGCAACTTCTCAACTCTGCGGTACTCACTTGTCGGACACCGTAACAATGGAGGTCAAGATTCCCCCGTCGTCGCCCGTCTCGCTATCTACACTAGGAGCCCTGTTTGTTTGTAAATGCATAACTTAGCCCCTTTTTTATAGACAGTCTCTATTCGTACGCACCCAAATCTCAATCCGTACGCACCCCCCCACTTTCAGCCACAAGTTAGCCGCAGAGCGGCCGACATCGCACCATTTGTTGTCGGAGTGCGTAGACTACATTACCAGTCGCCTGAGATGGCCTCTACTTTTTCTAGCATGTACGCCATGTATGGCCAGGGCTCCTAATAGTGCAAACGGTTCGAAAATATGCCTCTAACCGCCTTAACGGTTCGCCCGGATTCGCAAACCGAACCGGCGGTTTTTCTCGGACTGGCGAACTGTCGTACATCAAGGCTGCCTAGAAGACTTATTCATGCGGTGGCGATATTGCTACGCAATACCGCTGTGGCCTGCTAGGCAACAGCTACTGCGTGATCAAGCGACGAACCTTTCATTTGTGTATAAAGAGCTGCACAATTCCGTGCGTTCATTCACTCGCTTCTTGTTCTTTAGATAATTCTCATTCATTTGCCTGATGCCATCTCAGATCCGTGTGGAGCCAAAATGTCTGACACGAACCGCACTAATAGTCCAGGCGCTATGTTCGAACCGGACCGAACCGCGAACCGCGGTTTGCACTATTAGTCCGATATACTGAGGATATCTTGCAGTCATTCCGTGCGCGTTTCGCACGGTTCCTGAGCCCTAGTATTGTCAAAGCTATTGGTCATTACGTCCGGCTAGCTATACATCGTCGTCGCTTTCGAGCTCCGGACTATCCAGTCCATTGTTCACGGTCTCAGGTCCGATGTAACCGCAATCCGAAGGGATTATGAGGGCGCTGTTATCCCACGACCTAAGACACTCAAGGAGGTTGACCGTTTCGATTCCCATCGATCCCCTTTGATCGGTTACCGAGGCCTTCGCTTTGGAGAAAAGGCGCTCCGTCTCCGCCGACATCGGCGCGATCGAGAGAATGTCAACAGCCATAAGGGACAGGTTGGGGAATCTGCGTCGCTGTGCAGGCTCGAGCCACCACTTCAGGGGATCCGATATCATCATCACGGGTTCCCGACAGTACACCTCATATTCGTCGTCATCCATGTTGAAAATTGTAGCCTTCTGTTCCTTCATCCACATTTTATATCCATTCGGCCGTCGAGCGTTGGGTTCGTGTGCACACCCTTGCCGGACTGCCGGACCCGAGGTTGTCGACTTGTACGTCTCCCTCCATAGCTGTGCAACTCGACTCTTTGCCCTCTCGACCCAGTCGGGCTTTTCCTTCCAAGTCTGTTCCATGTAGGCCCACTTAAGGGAGGGATTCAAAACCGTCGCTGCTGAGTAGACTGGAGAGTCCTCTGTCAGTTCGTAATAATCGGCGAGCTTGGCCCACGCGGTCTCCATCATTGTTGCCAAATGGGGAACTGTAGTACGCGCTCTTGCAGCCTCGATATGATGCAGAAGATAGTCCATGGTGGGTAGGACATCGGAGATGGACGAGCTTGCGGAGCCTTCATTTGCCAGCGTAGCATCATGGAACGGCTCGAGAAACCTGTGAATCTCCGCCAAAGTCACCCAGTCAGAGGCATTGAGCGCATCTTCCTGCAAAGCCGGCTCCTGTGCGCAGAAGATCGTGATAGCCTGTCGAATCGTGGGTCTGAGAGCCCACTCGACCATCCTATACCAGGAGTTCCATCGCGTATTGTTGTCGCCGGTCTAAGGTGACCGCTCGAGCTGCGCATTCACTCTGGCCCTGATCTCCGGCCACGGTGCATTCTTGAAGAGAAGCCTCGGTACGACAGTCTTTTCCGGAACGGGATATGTCAAAAGTGATCTCTATCTGTTGGAGGTCACCGGCAGTATCTAGAAGCAGTGTTCGGAATGGTCCGGTATGGTATGGTATAGAGGTCAAACCATACCATACCATACCATGACACTCTCATACCATACCATACCGGTAAAACCAGCAATACCGCCAAGGCCGCTGCAAGCGAGGCGGATCTTAGGAAGAGGGAAAATTAATTGTGCCATTAGCTGCCGATTCATTCGCTTTCATTCCCACTATCCTCGCTATCCTCACTATCGTCAGCCTGAGGCTTTCCGTACCAGGCTCGTAGACACTCGCAGGCTTCTAGTATATCTTCCTTAAGTCTGCCTCGACGATCAACTACACCGAGCTTCGCGCTACTAAAAAGCCGTTCGCACTGTTGTTTTACTATTTAGGTGCTTCTTGCGTCTCTGAGCGAATATCACGCAAGCCTCGCCATGGAAAGGCGGAGACAACTGCCTGGTCGGTCTCTGGGTAAACTACACGCATCACGTCCACGTAAGCCACCCTCTGCTGCTATCTCTCCTCTTCGAGACTTCTTCGCGCCGTAGGTTAATGTTTCTGGGCGGCAGTAAAGGTTAGAAACGCTGGGACTTTAGGTCACACACTGTCACGCGCCTAAAGTGCTTGGCTGGGCTGAATGGCTGGGTGACGAGTCCTAGCTGGGCTGGATATTCCAGAGAAAGTACAAGGCTGGGCAGCACCATATGGGTATATAAGTGGCATCGTGCAGCACTTGGAAGAGCTCGTCAGAGATCAACAATTGAATCATTGGCCCCCGTTCTTCACTCTCTGTTACGTTGTGATTGTGCGCCTTACACACACCTTAGACTCTAAGCTGTCCAGTGTGACGGACGACATTGTCGATTACAGTTGTTGTAGTTCACGACTCTCATACACTAATTGCTCTGTTGACGGTTCATTGCCCGACCTTCCGGCTACAGTCAACTGCGTATGTCTCTCCTTCCTTCGTTTCTCATGTCGTTTAATCATGCTATCCAAAGGTATTGCCGGTACTGTCAAAACCACCAGACAAAATCCGCACTGACCTCCGAATTGATGCTTAACCCAACCGACTACAGAACAGATTAGCAACAAAAGCGATCCCAAAAACGCCAATCCGCTAATTGCTCCCAGCCATGGTAGACCTTGATTTGACGGCTGTTCTCGTTGAAGCTGATGTGACAGCCCATTAACAAAACGGCGAGAGAGTTTGATCTTTCTCTCAACCACAAAGGACATCATAGCGGTGCTCAAATGTGATATCATTGGTGCAGCCCACCAGTACTCAATAGCAGCTCGGTTCAGCTGCCAGAGAGACAGCCCAATGAAAGGTAGATGAAGAACTAGTATTAGTCCAAAAATGATGATCCTCGCCTTAATAGAATAATTAGGTCCAGAAGAGTGAGAAAAGCTGGCGTGTATCAAGGGGTCCACGGCCTGGATCAACTTCAAGCCATGAGTTTAATCCAGCAGTGCGACCAGTGTCTGAACTGAAAGGTACTTACCTCTATGACATCCACGCATAGCATAGTAGCTCCTTTCCAAGCAGTGAGAAAAGGATAAGCGAGGATTTCCGGCATGGTTCCATTTACCGCAGCCCCAAACAATACGGCGAATATGATCCCGGTCCCCAGGAAGAGAGAAGCAGTAGAGATTAATGCCACGGATTGTCTACGTGGGACTTTCCGTGGTTTCAACCTGATCACGAAATAGAGATAAGGGGCCAGAAAAACCGTCGTAACGGTGAACATTATCGCTGCCTCTGGGACCTGACCTGGGAGTAAGCTCATGCTGCGTGTGGAAGTCGGTGATGCCGATAAAGTCAGCGAGCCATGGATGGGAAGCAAGAGTTCAGACTGACAACGGTAGGGTAATAAGAATAAATATCTGTAAATTTACGCTCATGGGCCGCTGCCATCCATGCCACCGGTGTCCACGGTATTGTCCAAGGGTAAGGAGAGGTGCGGCTCATCTTCCTCCGGTTGATGCAGTCATTTCTGGGAACAAGGCTCTGGATTTGATGATTTTGATCACAAATTTCGAAGGTTCTGTATGCCATGCCACTTGGCTCATGAGCCATGGCCTGCATGCATTTCTCGGGGGCTTGATATGATCAGAGGCTCAGGTGCCATACATGCTTGGTCTGTTTTTTGCCCACCATGTTTCATGCCCGCATGCTTGAAATTAAGCCACAGCGGTTCGTTTAATGGCTGAACTGGTCATCAATGATGGCCTTGCCAAATTTGAACAAGAGAAAAACAAAGCTCCGGCTCTCTTCTGTGACTTTTCTACGTTATAGCTCCGGGTAGATCTAGCAATTGTGCCGCAGCACGACCGGCAGATCTGGTTCAGCATGGGTAAGACGGGTCAGGTTGATCTGGTTGGCAATGCTGGCAATGTTGGCAATGCTGGCCACAGACCGGCAACCCTCAACCGGATTGCTCAATTAATATGATTCTGCATAGTGGCCATATCATGGCGTTTACCGGTGATTTAATGGAATAAGGGGTTGCAGCGTGGTCGCCTAGAGCCCGAAGGGTGCTTTGACACGTAACGCTCCCAGATTGTGCACAAACCTCAAAGTACGTAACTATGGGTAGCGAATATCCACATGAGACTTCTCTCGACCCTAAAACCTATAATGAAGATTTATATAGGAGAGCTGACTTTCATGTACGCGTGCCAGTTCATAAGATAATCATGACGGTTCGCGGTGTGACGGTGTCAATGTTCATTCGAGCAAATCCTGTTTTCTTGCACCTGCACTCACCTGCACTTGCTCCTGCACCTGCACTTGCACTTGCACCTGCACCTGCACTTGCACTTGCACCTGCACCTGCACTTGCACTTGCACCTGCACTTGCACTTGCACTCACCTGGACTTGCACCTGCAACTGCACTTGCACCTGTACTTGAACCTGCACTTGCACTTGCACTTGCACTTACATTTGCACTGGCTCTTACGTGTATCCTCGTGGATACGGGTGGATTTCCCACCCATCCATTCTACGGTGCTTTTACCAACAGCATCGGCTGCGTGTAATGGAACTGTACGTCTGAGTAAAACAGAAGACCGCTTGCTTGTAGGAATAAGTTCCGAAGTATACGGCCGAGATAGACAATTTCTTGGACCGGGCTTAAGTTATTCCGCTGAGGGGTTGGAAAATGAAGCAACGGGTCAGATCCGATCGTTACGTCGCTTACGACCGATACGAACAAAACGACTAGGCCATGGAGACACAGTTTCTCTTTCATTGCTTTGTATGCTCGGCGGAATTCGAAACGCAGGATGAGCTTCGTGAGCACACATGGCAATATCAGGTGAGGATGCGAAACCTTATTTGTGGAGATCGCTGATTAGCGGCATAAGAAAGAGATCGGGGCGCTACTCGTCCGGCTCGACGGTTTACTCGCTCACCGAGACGAAGCGTTGAATAGCCCTAGAACATCCGGAAGCGATAACCGGCGATGGAATGAGCATACGGCCACATCTTCTAATAATTCAAATCGTGCCGACGACTTACCCCCAACGCTATCACCGACGAGGAGGGATGCGACAGTGGAGGACAAACCAATGTTTCAATGCACGCATAAGAATTGCAGCAAAAAAAGAAGCGTTTATACAAGACTCCAGGATCTTGTACGTCACTATACCATACGTAAGTGACTATATTGTTCATTCGGGCCAAAGATCCACCATTGAAGCTTGAGTAGACGTCGATTGCAACGAATTCTGCACGTTTTGCCGTACGAGATTTACCCGGGCAAGCGAATACATCAATCACAAGTGCACATCTGGGGGGTCACACAACCAACAGCAATACACGAGACAGCGGGTTCGAGAATTACGTAGGCATGCCAGAGGACTCATCAAAGGGAAGCGAAAATCTCACTCCGCACCCTTGGATTCAAGCATTACTACAGAGCGTCGACTACCTCAACAAAATGAATCGTTGCGTGCTATGCACGAATCCGCGCGACCTTCACCTAGTGTCGAGTCAGAAACCGCATCTGTTGAAGATGCATCATTGAACGGCAACAGTTCTATACCAAGGGAAATATCATCCAATGAGTTGGTAGACTCCCGCCAGTCTGGTTCAGGCACTTGCAACGAATTAACTCCATCTGATTATCGGTCACCACGCCCCAAACACCCACTTTTCTGGCCTAACGAATTGAGTGCGCAGTATCCGTATACTGTGCCGGAATTTCCAACCCCGCTATGGTCCACACAATCAGCCAGCATGATGATGCCTCAATTCATACCGAGCAATGAAGCATTGCAACCGCAGGGTGGGCCCCGCTTGCAGTATTTCGAAAGTCCAATGCAGCCTTCGAACGCAGCGGCACAGTAGGTTCTTCAAACCTGCTGCCCCTTATTGCCATCGCTTGAAGTTAAAGGCGAACTCAAGTCCATGCCATACGCAATGGTAAACCCTGCAATCCTCTGAAATGTGAATCGGACATCCATGAGAGCGCTGTTTAAGTTAGAATGCTTGAGCGAAATGCCAAGGGCATAGAAGGCATACATGCCACCAGCCTCCATGTGAATAATATGCCCTGTGCCTTGCCTTGGGACCTCAAATAAGCCATTTGAAGCTGGAACAGTCTTCAAATGACCCGTATGGGATCCATCGTACAATTCCAACTTTGTCCCAGTACTCCAAACCGAGACGACGAGGCGATGCGACTGATTTGATTGTGGCCAAAAACAAAACACATGGCCAGGCTCGGGACCGAAGGTGTGGCAACGCCGTGGATTAGGTTGGTCGAGGAATGGTTCAAGGATTCGCCGGAGTTGCTGGGATGAATTAGGGGAAATCAACTTGCAGGCTTCTCCGGTCATACTCACGGCATTTGCAAGAATGACGTCGTTAAGGTAGTCCCAACTCTTCAGGCTGGTGGCCAGACCAAGATCGTCGATTTGCTTGACTATTCTCCCTATAGTCTCATCTTCTAAGTAATATATCCCGTGCTCATTGAAGTACTCGAGTGAATCAGTCCCCGACGTTGGTGAAGGAGCCATGCTAAAGGCAGAGCAGTTCCGAGACGCGAACTACGGTGTCTGTTGTTGGCTCTGCTGACTGGGAAGGGGAGGGGTTAGAGGGGCAGGGAAAGGATCGCTCGTGGAAAAGTTTTCCCGAAGCATCCATCCATAAGATGACGAGGCGTCCGCGTATTGGCCACCGTACGACGACACGAAGCGGAGATTCGCCACCCGCCCCAACTTATTTAGCCGCGTTGCTGCCCAACAGCGATCGACGGCTCTGCGATTTATTTCCACTCGCTGAAGGTATTTAAATTTCACAGGTTGGCAACTCGTTTCGAATCGACCAATATGCCCGGTTGTAAATACTGTACGGACGGCATCACCGCCGAAGGTTGGATCTGCACCAGATGCACGAATAATGGCGAAGCATCGCAAAGGGCAGCGAACTCCTCACTGCTGACCACAATACGGTCTATCGCGGCGAGTTGCGATAAGAAAATCCATACAATAACATTGCCGCCTTGACTGCCACGGTACGTCAATCTGGAAGTGTCAGTTGTTACGATTCGTTCGCAGGACTGTATGTTAACTTTGGCGCAGTTAGAGGAGAAGGATCAACTGGTTTTCTGAAGCCGATGATGTCCTTTTGCGCGAGTTCTTATGCCGGTTGAGCGCACGTGCAAGTAGATGTGCAGCAAGGTGCATATGATGTGTTAGGCAGGTGCAAGAGCAAGTGCAAGTGCGAGTTAAAACTACATTATCACCAATAAATTGTCTCATGGAAGCCAATCAGCTATTCGTTTGTCAATTTATCGCAGTTAACAAGTGACCATTTTCTGGTATGTGGAACTGCTGCCTACGTAGCCGTTTGTAGGATTATTGTAGGCTTGGTTGATGCCACCCACTCTGCTGCCTATTTACGCTTGTTCGCGGGGCTACACTCCATGTAAGCCGTCCTGCATCGACGATATTTTTGCTATAAGAGGGCCAGTGATTGACCAATTCTTGCACCGGTCTCCATCTCAAATCTTTCGGTCAACGTTTGCATTGACTTGAAGCATAACCACATACTTGCGGTATGCTCTTCGTGCCCTAGTACGGCAAGAATGACCCGACATCTAACTGAAGACCTAGGAAATGTGCTGGAACGATGTTGCCCCAGTCAAAATGATGTGTGGTCATCCAGGACCTGACGGGCCAGCTCGACCCAGGCCGTGCGGGCAGAATCCATGTGTGACAGGTGGAGTGTATCGGACCAATTATCTTGGAAGCACAAGAAAGAGGGACCCATGCGATGATTGCATTGCCAATCGAACATGGATTGAAATAGCTGGCCAATGGAAGAGGGCTTGAGGCCAACAAAAAGCGGGGCCAAGTTTCAGATCAACCAAAGTCGCACGTTCCTGCCCCTTTTACATTTCTCAGACTCCATAGGTCATCATCTGCATCCATTTACAATCGTCAGACTCGTTACGCTCAATTGATCTTCAACCTTGTTCTTTTGTTGTGCACAATGGTTGGTCTCAGATGGACCTATGACGAACTCGTCAAATACTTTGACCGGTCCCCGGTCCCCTTCCGCGATCTCAACCCCATCATAAAACAACTACTTATGACTTGCCCTGGCTCATCCGTTTTCGGCATTGGCGGACACTCTGTCGTGCTCTGCATCTCCCTCGACATAGCGGCAAAAGTGTCCCTCCGGTCAGGAGACGAGCGACTACGTCACGAGCAACATATATTCGGATTGCTCGGTCTGTCGGAATGCCCACAAGTTATCCGATGCTTATTTCGTGGCGTGGATGTCACTTTTCTCGAATTGATTGTAAATGGAACGCTGCACGACCGAATCAGCATCAAAAAACCTCGGCCCATTCTGCAATGGATGTTACAGCTGTCATCCGCAGCTGCATGTTTGGAGGCTCTGGGTTATGCTCACGGTGATATCAACCCACAAAATATCCTGCTTGACGACTATGACCAGATCAAACTTATCGATTTTGACCATTCGCTTAGGGTCGGCGATATGCTTGATATTGGCTACGAACCATATGTTCGACAACACAGAGAACTAAGTGGTGGCATCTATGGGATTGCTGGTCCGGTGACGGAACAGTTCGCCCTAGGTTCAGTCTTTTGGTATATGACACGCGGTTCTGAGCTATATTCTGATCTTGAAGGACCTGACCAAGTAGACCGCTTGCTCGATGGCAACTTCCCCACCACTGATCCGCAAGACCCCATTGATCAGATCATACAAAATTGCTGGCATGGGTTCTATCTCCGAATCGCAGATCTTGTGGATGATATTAAGAACATATTGGGAGTGGGAATGCAAGTTCAACGAGTTCCTACTCCAGCGCAGAGATATGAGAGAAAGCGGCTTTGTGAAAAGTATTATAGTTTGGTGAGCCCTCCTTATATGCCGAGCACAGCTGAAGGGGACTTAAGGGGAAAGGAAGACGGCTGTGATGAGCCTCACAGAGTATAAGCGTTTTTAAATCGGATAACCCCCAATTCATCTTTAACTGCTATTTAAAGCCACCTCCAATCATGCTGAAAGGGATGCTTGGGCCAAAAAATTCGTCTAACGATCGATTCCACAGCGACGACGATCCAAGCGCTAGACAGCTGGATTCTCCTATTCCAATTTCATCCAAACGCAGAAATGATCTTGTACGACCTCACAGCTACGCGTCCTCACATCTTTCAGTAAATCCATTCACGACCGGCGTACAGCCTTATTCGCTTAACGTCCGTCCAGGTTTGAGATTTTGTCCATAGAAGCTGTAAGGGGCTGGCCCGGAGTTTGTTCAACAAGCAGGTGCCTATGTGTTGTCTATCTAGAGCTAAGGAAGAAAGGAAAGGGAATTCGAGGCGAAGCCTCGAAGTCGAAGTTATTCAGTCCGAAGGACTTTATTACGACGATAACTGAGGTTCAAAAGCTCTGCTCGTATTGGTCAGATAAGTCTCCACTCGACGTCGATTGGATGGCAGTCCTGCCTGGGTATTGTAACGGGCTGAGCCGTCAATGTGCACTCACTCGGCTGATGCCGATGCTAATAACGCCACCAAATGAGGGTCTCACAGCCTGCCCCTGAGCATCGTCTATACGTCACTAGGTAGCCAGCTCCTCGAGAGCATCCCGCTTTCCCGCTTTTCTTCTCTGCAATGCAATCAATTCGTTGGTTGGTAGCCCTTTCAGGTGTAAAGCCAGGTGCGCGGTCTATATGGTTGTCCTGCCCGCGCAGTCCCCCCTCAGCCTTCCTCATCAAACCGCCCCTGCAATCCAACATACTATGGCTGATTCTATCCCTTCAACGAATATTTGCAGGAAGTGCAAGCAGGAGAAGCCGGAAGATCAATTCATTTCGAAGACAAAGTCCTCCATTACACGTGGAAGACGCACGGCCAACTGTCTGGACTGTAGGAATCGACAGGCCTCAGGCACCTCTAAGCGTACTGCAGAACAAGCTGAGTTGTCCCCAATACGTCGGTAAGGATTGCCATTATTAGACTTACAACTAGGTACACCGATTATCTCACAAGAACCTATTCTGCTGGGAACGCCACTTGCCACGTCAACAGGAGCAGACGCGCCTGCGCCGATTACTTCCCGACCAGGTCCCTCGATTCCATCTCAAGAAGGCGTACGACTTGGAGCGTCGATCGAATCTCCAGTATGAAGTCCTTCTATTTGGCCGAGACACGCCCGGGGAAGATA
>KQ030617.1:0-10149 GCA_000956045.1 Hirsutella minnesotensis 3608
GCCGAGGCGCAGAGGCCGGCAGCCCAGACGGGCTCAGCAATTGAGCGATGTTGATGCCGCCTTGAATGACCCTGCAAATCAGATCTGGCAAGTACCGAGCGACAATGAGAGCGATAGCACCTCTGGGACCTGGACTCCTGAGGATGGCTCTGGATCCGAGGTAGACGACCTGATACCGGATGCACCGAGCAAGGGGCAGCCGGAAGAGGACCATGGAATGGATGATCTTGAATCTCCAGCCAGGAAGAAGTGCGAAATGCAGATGCCCACGGACACAGACCCTGGCGTGTTAGGGGCGCCGCGACCTGGTGTCGGCGCATCGATGGCCGAGCTCGCAACCATGTCGTCGTTGCCATTATCATTGTCTACGCCGACGTCGACGCCGCCGCACTTTGCCCCTGGTGACTTGACTCATGGCGACATGATGGTCGCCATTGCAGGCTCAGTGAGCGCCAACGTCATGATGTCCCAGCACGGTACGCCGTCGTATCGTGACATGCTCTCTGGCATCTGCTACGACTATCTGAGCGCGTTGTCGCCTCGTGTGTTGGCAATGCGTTGGACGACTTTCATGTTCTCAAGGACGCCTGCGTTGTAAGCGCTCCCCATATCCATCTAGAATGTTGACTTCAGAAGTTGGAAAGCGAAATGCAACTAGAACTGCTTGAATCTGTGACAAGTCAGTCACTGCGGCGCTGTGCGAAAGGTTTGTGATGAGAGTGTGCCTATACCTTTCGCAAGGGGGTTATGGCGATCGACGGCTTTCAACGCAGCCTTGTTGCTACACTGAAGGAGGACCTTGAACATCGCCTGTCCCGCTTGAGCGGCGGGAAGGCAGCAAAGGGAATCCTTACGTCCCCAGCCAGCGGCGCCCTCGCCTTCTTCGGCAGAACCAATGGCTTCGCAGGCTTGGTCGCCGTTGCCTCTCCGTCGTCGTCGTCGTCGAGTAAGGAGTGGCTCGTTGCGCCCAGGAGCCTGCGCCTCTTCTTCTTGCCGTCTCCGTCGAGCGGGGGCTCTGTCGTCATTATCTTTTCTTCATCACTGTTGCCCCGTCGTCGTCGTCAGTAGCCGATTGTCCTCGTAGGCTCACGGACCTACCTGTTCAGAGACATCCACCTTGCCAGAGATGAAGGTCTTCGAGGAAGCAGACCTGCGGCAACTCTGGGACGAAACGGCAGAGAAGGACTCGATATTACGGGCAGCTAAGGCAGTCCGCGATCGCGAGCGTGTCTTCCCGCGCCGGCTGGGTCTGAAGATTCAGATTTCAGAACGTACGATTGACGCAGGCAAAAGGCTGACATTCAGAGACCGCATTTGGGTGCCGGGTGGATCTGGAGAGAAGGGTAACCAGGAAGAAGCGGAGAAAGACCAGTTGAGAACCCGCATTGTGCAGCAGTCGCATGACTCTGTTGCGGTCGGTCATCCCGGCCGGGAAGGTACGCTGGCCATTGCGGCTCGGCGATTCTACTGGCCTGGACAATCCCAGCTGGTTCGCCGTTTCGTAGCTAATTGCGACACCTGCGGCAGAGCACACATCTGGCGCCAGTCGAAAAGGGGATTTCTCAAGCCTCTTCCGATCCCAGATCGACCCCGAAGCCATTTGTCCATGGACTTCATCACAGATCAACCGCCTACTGGACCGAGCAAGGCAAGATACCTTTGGGTGATTGTGGACAGACTGACAAAGGCTGTGACCCTCGAGGTGATGGACACCATGGAAGCTGAGTCGTGTGCAAGACGTTTTCTCCAAGTGTTATTACCGATTTCACGGAATGCCACGGTCCATCGTCAGCGACCGCGGGAACAACTGGCTAAGTAGGTTCTGGAAGAGGTTCTGCTGTCTTGCAGGTGTCACACAGAAACAAAATCTCGCCAAAATACCAAGACTTCGTACGTCCCCCGGGGCACAGAAGCTTCCGTGGCGTCGAGGATCGGAAGCAGGAAGCGAGGGAGTAGCGTCCAAGCCGGCAGAGTGTCGAAGAAGCTTGCTGTCCGTGGCAAATGAGCGGCTGGACCGTGCGTGCTGAAGGCACTCAGCTTCCCTGTCAGTTTACAAGGCATTGTCGCGTCCCAGCCAGGCACGGGCTCAAAGGTATGGAACCAAATGGAGTCATGTTAACAGCATGACCAGAATACGCGGCAGATTGCTTCTACTCAACTATGGCTAGAATAGTTTGTGGCAACTTCGACTAGGGCTCGTTCACATACCAATTGATCCGCATCACTCTTCCTTCTCTTGCATGTTCCCCTTTCTATGAAAGCTTCATTCCGGCGACTTGTCGGACAATGCCATCTTTAACCTCTCCATGAAACCTCCCGCAGTGCTCTTGAAGAAGGGCTTGTCGAGTGTCCACGCGATATCGCCAAATATCCCATGATTTGTTCTTGAACACGAGCTAGGAGGGCGCTCTCTCTGCGGAGCCTGCACGGCGCCCCGTCGTCCTCAGTGTATTCAAACGCCCAGCCTCGCCTCAGAGAGGGGTCATGTCAAGGCAGGCAACCTCTTAACTGCAGGCGAGGCTTACGAACCGACCTATCGAACGTAACACTTCAAGATTATCTATCTTCCGAGTCTTTCGAGTGCGAGCTCAGCTCCATGAATGACAAGCTAGAACCAGGGCCTGTAATATTAAGCGACCGAATGGATGACTGAATGTAGTCAAGCTTCGGATCTTTCGCCATGGAAGACGGCAGTTCCATATTTTCACCCATCTCAGATCAACATCATCGGTGATGATCCACGCTATATTCTCGATGAAGACCCCGCATGAGTTTGCGTTAATGGTCAAGAACTCTACTTCAAGTCTTTCGACTTTGTTGGCAAAGAAATAGGGAAAGGGGAAGTTGCAAAGCACGAGCAGATTTCTCGAAATATTTTCTCAACTTCTACGAGGAGCAAAAGCTGACTGCCACGCCGCCTGATGGTAGTACGGCTGATGGAGTACGGAACACTCGGATCTCGTTCACGTTCAGTAAGATACCCTACTACGCCCTGCCTACGATATGACGTTGAAAAGAGTCGGTAGAAGCTAGCATTTCACCAATCTGTTCAACGCGGAAAGTTCTTGCCAGAGCTTATTCGAATCGAGTATACCAGTGCATCCTCGAGAGCGCAGGGTCTTGATGACGATCACCTGGGGAATGGCATGGCGCGGAAACAAGTTGTCAATCACTCGATTTTTAAACTTTTCTATTCGTAATGCGTTCTCGATGGGAAGCTGATCTCTGATAAAGCCGCAATCATTAGTCATCGTGGTTTCCAATCGGGAACATTATTCTCCCCTTGTGCGCGGAGTTGGCGTTTGGGAAACACCAGATACTCGCAAGTCATTCCTGAAGCCTTGCATTTTGTGCAGGGCTGTGCCCCACTGCATCTGGATTTCTTCTCTCTGCATCCTCGGCAGGTCTTTTGGTTTTTTTGAGTTCTGGGTTTTTGTCTTGAATAAAACGGTGAGCTCGGCTGCGTTCCTTTACCCTGCTCTGCCACCTCGGGCGTGGAGAGTTGGTGATCACTATCGAGAATCGTGGAGGGAATCTCTGCCGCCGCCTCCACGCCCTGTGCATCCTTGGGAAGTTGATGTTCGTAAGACTCAGCAGCCAAAGTGTCGTTCTCGAATTTAAGGGGTAAGTTTTCCAATACAAATCTCAAGCTGCGTACTGCCCAAGATGCTTCCACTATAGAGCTGACCGCCTGCGTCGTTTTGAGCGGATGTTGCGTGGTTTGAGAATTTTGCGTCGTCAATATACCACGGTGGGTACTTCCACTGTCGGCCGTCATGATACCATTCAATGCGTCTAGTCTGCGCATCAGACAAGAAGCCGGGTTCGTTTCCCATGACGTATCCGAGATATAAATGGCTGCCTGCCTATCGTGTTCCGCAATGCAAGCCTTGATGTGTGAATCCAGGTCCTTTTCGTTAAAGCATTTCTCTAAGCAGCCAGCAACTAAACAAACGTAATGTCGTCCGTGGTCGGGCTGCTCTTGTTCCATTTTATGTAGCGTTGATGCACTCGATGATTCCGGCTTCAAGGTTTCGGTCACTGTGCATTTGAGCGTTAGTGGCGGAAGTCATGCCTTGCCTAGCCGGGGCGTACAATGGTCGGTATCTGCCTTTTCTAGCAAAAGTTGTTCTGGCGGATTAAAGTCAAGGGCAGATTCAGGCTCCGGCGAGAAACGCCTCTTATACCACCCAGCCATCTGTTGCGACTGCTAAGCATATGAGCCCCCTGTGTTCGAGAGGACAATAGGAAATCGAGGTGGTTAAGACGGCTTGCTTAAAGGACACAATCCTTGAAACAATCGACGTTGGTCTCATGGAAAGGCCAGGCAGAGGTGTGCATCGGGTTAAGCCTTGCAATTTTTGCCCTCTGCCACGTTATTGAGAATCGACGTAATTTTGGATGCAAGTAAGTACAAGAGCAAGTAGTAGTAGTAGTATTTATTTCGCCCGGAGGGAGGTCCCTATAAGGCCTAGACGCTCTGGCTATTGAAGCTTCGATACACTGATGCATGACACCCCAAGCCCCACAGATCATCTTACCCTGCGCCAATCGTACCACTGTTTTGCTCCATGACAGACCTGCTTGAAGGTCAATTTCTCCAAGTGTTCAGCATCCTATCCTCAGCAACTGAAGCGCGATGTGTCGAAGTTGAAGCTTGGTTGTGTTAGTAATTGATGGTGGTTGGTACGCCGATTGTACTTGACGAAGTCTTCTGTTTGCAATTGACTTTTTGTTTTTCCGTTCTCCCATTGAACTTGACGTTGTAAACTGGTGTTCTCTCATGACGCTGTCCCAGTTGACGAGCGGGAACCCGGGTGTGCCCTGTTTCACCAGGGGGTGCCTCCAGCCGGCTTCGAGCCGACCCCTCTGCGATGCAGAGGCTCCAGACGTGTCACCACTACGCCATGGAGGCTACAAGAGCAAGTATGATAGCTAAAGAATGGAGTATTGTATAGAGGCGGAGCTTAGTGGCCTTGCTGTCCCAACCGATGCGCTTAACTCTACGGTACACAGCATGAATGTAGTTGGTTTGTCGAAAAACCAACAGCACCGAAAATCGGGCCGACGGCAACCAACTAAATCTGCACTTCGCAAAGGTTTTGCGCCGCCAAAGGTTGAATATCGGTTGGAAAGTGTCGCGATCGACCGATAGCTCCAGGATATCGGGTCTCTTGTGGACGTGAGCAGCGCTGGAGCCGTGCACACTGCATCTGTACTTTCCCAATGGCTCCCGCACGCCTTCAAGGATTAGTGTAGGAAGAGACTGCCAAGTCGGGACTTCCGTCGGTTACAATTCAAGGCGCGTACAGCATGCGACGCGTCATCGGTGGCGCATATGGAGGACTTGTCTGCGCTACATGGAAGCATGACATGATTTGGCAGACACGCACCACGGCGATGTTATGTCAGGCAAGGGGACAGCGTTAATATTATTCAGGCCGCCTGAATAATATTAAGTTCCAGTGTGGCTAACAGACAGACCGACCCAGACCGGTCCCTTCGGTCTGTCGGTCTGGGTTTGTCGAGGCTCCCGGTCTGTCGGTCTAAGTCTGTCTGGCTTCAGCAGCCCGGTCGGTCTAGGTCTGACAGACCGATCCCGACATTCTGCCGTGTTACGAAAAGGGATTCACTACCAGTACGTGGCACCAAGATAAACAGCAAGCCTTTTGCCTTCCACGCAGGATTAATTACTACACAACCAGCCCTCTCATTAGCCAGTGTTTTTGCAGTTGATCTGCCTCAATTACCTTAGGTGCCAGCCGATTGCGCTCGTCCGTGATCATCTTCTTTGTCTGGCTAAACACCCGCTCGCATTCAGCACTCATGCCAGGAATTGAAAACAGATCTAGCGCCATTCGATACAAGACTGGGTATTCCAATTGGTGCCGGCTCCACCATTCAAGGGGGTTGGCAACGTCGAGATCTTGGGAATAAATAGGCCGTGTTTGGAATAAGTCGAGCTCGCTGGTCGCCTTAACCTTCTTTCGCTGTGTACTCAAGGAGTGGATTGACCTTTTCCCAAAGGAACTATACTCGTCAAGGCCAGCTTCCATCTTGTCATCTTCATCCTCAAAAAGCACCGCTTCAGCTTGTGTTTCAACTTCAGCTTGCCGGACGTATTTATCGAACAGACTACCCACGGCGGTCTGCATGTCGCTGTACCATTGCGGCCTATCCATCGCGATTTTCCAGTGCCGCTCAAAGTAGTCATACCCATACGATGGGTGAAGCGCTAGCGCTGCTCGATAGACAGGTGTGCGGTCCGTTTCGATGTAATAGTCTTCAAGCTTCGCCCATCCGCAATCAATTCCTGACTTGAAATGTGAGGCCTCCTCGAACCGGGTTTCCTCCGCAGCTTGCTTGAATTTGAGAAACAGATAGTCCATTGTCTTGAGGGTCTCCCACACGGCGCCATGGCCGCCCTCTGCGCCTGGTCTACCGGCGTTGCCCTCCATAGTCTTCGTAAGGATGTAAAACGGCTTTAGGAAGTCGTGGAAGCGCGCTAGTTCAGCCCAGTCCGCAGCGTTGAGAAAATTCTTCGATATGTCACGGTGGTCGGGATCATTTTTCGATTTTTCCCATCGAGATTGATAAAGCTCGATAGCACTGCGCAGGTCGAGTGCTAGGATAGCAGATCCTGTGTCAGCAAATGGCCGGCAGAGGTGGCAGAGGTGACAAGGGCAGGCCGGCATACCGCGTTCGATCATCATGTAAATGGAGTTCCACCGCGTCTTGCCATCAACAACGATCTCCAATGTAAATATGGCATCGTCCGCCACGACCTCAGTCTGTAACCGCCGAAGAGTCTGTCGTCGCTGGTCCGTCCGGCGGATATAGGCAGCAAGATTATGGAGTCTGCCGATGGACCCTTTCTTGGCCCAAATATCGAAACTGAATTCATCTGTAGCCCCACGAAGCTCCGCTTCAAATTTACTGACGTTGGACCCGAATATGACAGCACGGACAACTAGGTTGATGATGTGGCCTATGCAGCGTAAGCGGCGGCGACCGATATCCATTGGAAACCACCAAGCAAGCGTCTCCAAACAAGTATCGTTGCTTTTGGCGTTATCAAGCATGAAGTATCCAAGCTTAGAGCCCATTTCGTATTGATCGATCACGTCCTTGACATAAGAGGCCATGTTCTCGCCGGAGTGTGGACCAATCAGACGCGGTAGTCCAAGAAGGACATCACGTTTGTTGCCTTCACTGTCAACGAAGTGACCGACGATACCGATGAAGTGAAACCCATTGGAAGCAGTCCAGAGGTCAAAGCTTAGATGAACGCAGCTCTTCGCGCCCTTGACGAGATTGAGGATGATCACTCGTCGTGATTCGAAGGTATGACGGATCCACGAACACACTGTTGTATGATGCTCTGGAAGCAGCTGGCTTGCAAGCTCCCCACCATTCGCTACCAAGCACCGAAGACGTTCGCTGGACGCTTGTCGGAAGGTAACATCTTCGAGAATAATCCAGTCCACGAAACGAGTTTTCCATAACGCTGCATCAAAGTGGGAGGCGAGCTGAAAATCCAGAGTGGCCTGTCGCGAAAAAGGACGCACAGGAGTGGACGCGGACTTGGCCGCCAAGGTAAATGGGGTTGTCAAGTCTGGGGTACAGCCACGAGATTCCGCAACTTGGTGTTGACGGAGCAGGTGCCTCGCGGCATGCGCTGTCCCTGATGAGGCGTACAGAGCCGTCGAGTAGCTCCTCTTTTCGTGGCAGATCCTGCAAAGCCAGTAACGTATACCTTTGTGTTCTAAGTTTGCGCCATGTCGATATATCCATGACTCTTTCATCTTCGTGCCGACGACCCGTCTGTGGCGTGGCCTTTTCCTGGCACCTACAAGTCTTTTCCCGCCGTGCCATATGTTCTCCCAATCGATGTCAAATTCGCATTGGGAAGCATCATGTGGCGTTTCTTCAGGAGTGGTGCCGGCTGGGGTTGGAGATAGGTAGGACGCAAGAGACCGCGGAATAGGCGATACAGGGCTCGAAGACCTGGGAGACGATACCGTGGTGCACATATGAATTCGAGGTAGAGGAGCACGACGCGAATGTTTCAGTATGTTTCTAGTAACTTACGTGCAGACGCGACAGGTCGTGTAAACAGCTTTTCCCCATGTAGGCCGTGGGCCAATGGTGGCCCTGAAACATTTGCCTATTTAGGCCACCCAGACCGACTCAGACTACCCTAGACCGACCGGCCTGTCCGGTCTGTCGGTCTGATGAGAATGGCCGGTCTGTCGGTCTGCGGTCTGACAGACGGACTCAATCGGTCTGTCAGACGGTCTGTCTGTTAGCCACACTGTTCAGGCCCTGCGTGGAACTTCATAACGCAACAGTCGTCACACTCAATTCTTAGCACCAGACATCTTACCGAGATGCGATCGACGATCTCTGTCTCTGCGCGGAGATCATATTTTATATGGATATATTTTATATGATGAGACCACAGCAAATAGTTCCCCCTTGTAATTCCTGCTCCTAAGATAATTCTCATCAATTAACTGATGACTGGTGTCAAAGATGGGCCCAGTCCTCCCAATTTTCTGACACCAGGACACCGAACCCAAGAACCCCGCACAATGCAAACCAGCCCGCTGCAGGAAGTGTCGGTCAGCCACCGACAGCCCTGAACCCTTCAAATAAAACCAATCGCACTCTCGATCGCCTAGATTTTTCGATACGCCCGTCAATATCTTGGCCCCTCATGGCCCCTCAGTGGCGCCTCCAACCTCAAGCTTTCGTTCCTCAAGGCTCTTTGCGCGAGCCGCGGCTGGCGAGCCTTCACCTCGTTACTAGACAGGCATGACTCTTACACAGGCATGACTTTATGCGGCCTCTCATTGGTCGTTCTATTGCTGTTAGTGCATCTGAATTCTGCCAGCCGCCGCAGGTGAGGAGGAGGCTAGATTTTGCTGGCACGCAAGTGCGTGTAGGCTTGGAAGTCAAGTTTTAAGCACCCAGCAGCTCGCTGTTCAGTAGGATTCCCTTGCTCTGGAGGAGTCATCGAGATCGATCGGCCGATCAAGACCCTTGTCCACGTGTGAGACAAAGGTTCAAGGTTGATATTATAGAGGCTCTGTGGGACTTGATAATGTGACAGTCATCATGTTCGATCTATACTCTACAAACTTTTTTTTCTTCTACTACGCAGTCCTTTGGTCCGTAGCGGCAGCCAAGTGCGATAGCATGGCGGACGTCAACATCCTTGACCTCTTTCCCCCTGCGAGAATGTATTACGCAGCGACTGGAAAAAGTTGAACAACAGAAATCACCACGAACTCTGTATAAAGACAAGCTTGAAAAGGCGCAAGCCCGCGCCAATAATGCGTGGAACCTCAGACTGAACGGAAACATGGATGAATCAGAACTGAGGGAAGAAATCTGGGCTTCAGAGAATGAACTGAGGAAGCTTCAAGGAATGAATAATGAAGTCCTCGTAGAAGAACAAGATTCCTGGATACGTTTATGGACGGCTGCTGCTACAGATTTTCGACGGGAACTTACGATGCTACTACTCACAAGAGACCGGCATGACAAACAAGCATCCCTAAGCCACCAAAACTCAGGGACAGCAAATGAAGAAAATGATGCCAGTAGACCCCTTCTTCACTCACGACCACAAAAACGGATGGCCGAGACTTGTTCGAGACTCCTTGCCAGCTCATTCCCGCACACCTCCGCCTCTGATCTATCACCTGGGTAACATTCACTGACTCTTAAGTCTCCTCGACCATAGCCGCGAACCCTCTCTCGACCAGCAAGAAAACATACTTTCTAGGATGCCTACCTCTACTCTGCCTAACCCCTCCTTTACTCTATCCACGGTGACTACATCTGCCATGCTCTCACGATGTCGGCCTCCCAGCTCGACGTCGATAGCTCGTCCTCCCCGCGGCAACCTCTTGACAGCCAGAGAAATGCTGGCGCCGACATGTCTATGATGGCCTTTGTCCAGCCCGGCTGCCCGTCTAGGTTCGCCTACCAGAATGAGCATCGTGTCAAAGGGCTCAACGCAGAAACCCTAGCGAGAGTCTTCCTTCCGACGCCCTCATGGCTGTCGAGTCCAGAGTACGCAGCAATCCGGTCAGATACTGACAGTCCATCGACCTGCATCTTCTTCAGCCTTAATATTTC
>KQ030617.1:14128-69268 GCA_000956045.1 Hirsutella minnesotensis 3608
GTCACGATCGATTTCGAAGCCTGACGACACCCAAGGGCACGGTCGGCAATCCCTCGGACTATAGCGATGCGTTGGCCAGTTTCACGTCTACCAGAAAATGCAAGGCCGTCCCAAACGGCGCCTCCCCCACGCCGCCTGCATCTGGCTCAATCGATCCCCATATACTGACATCAAGGCGGTCATTGCCCCATCCCGACCAAACCCCAACCAAGAGACCGCGACTTTCTCCGGAGACTTCCACCATAGTCACCGCCTGTGATAGTCAAGGCTCCGCCAAATCCGACACTTCCTTCGTTCTGTCCCACGAAGACGCCGGAGACTCAGAGACGGACACTGAGCCAGTCAATCACCCAGACACATCTGCCTCTGGCTCTATCAGACCTCCCGCGTCGACCTCTTCCCGACCGCTCCGCCATCGACCAGGCTTGGACATCGTTTGTCAGATCGTCGAAATCGACTTGGGAGTGATGTAATTGAAGCATTGGAGTGCTTGAAGTCATGGTTTGGGATACAGGATTTTCAAGGTGACGATATTTCAGCAACGACAGTCAAATGATGAGGGTCACATGGGATATACGGGATATATTGTTTTACTGGCAATATATTGGGTTACTGGCAATATATTGGGTTACTGGCAATATGTTGGGTTACTGGCAATACAGTACAATATGGACCAATGCCATATTGCGCAATACAATATGCACCGCTTGACACTACATTAATATTGCGAGGGGTCCATATTGCCAATATACGTATTGTTTATTCAGTCCGAAGGACTTTATTACGACGATAACTGAGGTCCAAAAGCTCTGCTCGTATTGGTCACATAAGTCTCCACTCGACGTCGATTGGATGGCAGTCCTGCCTGGGTATTGTGACGGGCTGAGCCGTCAATGTGCACTCGGCTGATGCCGATGCTAATAACGCCACCAAATGAGGGTCTCACAGCCTGCCCCTGAGCATTGTCTATACGTCACTAGGTAGCCAGCTCCTCGAGAGCATCCCGCTTTTCTTCTCTGCAATGCATTCAATTCGTTGGTTGGTACTCCGTAGCCCTTTCAGGTGTAAAGCCAGGTGCGCGGTCTATATGGTTGGCCTGCCCGCGCAGTCCCCCCTCCCCCTTCCTCATCAAACCGTCCCAGCAATCCAACATACTATGGCTGATTCTATCCCTTCAACGAATGTTTGCAGGACGTGCAAGCAGGAGAGGCCGGCAGATCAATTCATTTCGAAGACAAAGTCCTCCATTACACGTGGAAGACGCACGGCCAACTGTCTGGACTGTAGGAATCGACAGGCCTCAGGCACCTCTAAGCGTACTGCAGAACAAGCTGAGTTGTCCCCAATACGCCGGCAAGGATTGCCATTATTAGACTTACAACTAGGTACACCAATTATCTCACAAGGACCTATTCTGCTGGGAACGCCACTTGCCATGTCAACAGGAGCAGACGCGCCTGCGCCGATTACTTCCCGACCAGGTCCCTCGGTTCCATCTCAAGAAGGCGTACGACTTGGAGCGCCGATCGAATCTCCAGTATCAAGTCCTTCTATTTGGCCGAGACACGCCCGGGGAAGATAATCCCGCCCAAGTGTCCAGCAGTCGGTCATCGAACATCGAGATTTCGAGCTTGTCCATCATGTTATTTATTCACGCTTAAGGCTCTACAAGTCCTAACAGAGCAGCAGGTGCTTTGATGAAAGTCCGCGGCCATCAGGAAGTTCCCTAGCATTGAGCTGTGCCGTGATATTATGGAGGCCGAGTTGACGGGTGAATTCCACGAACTTGCTTCCTTGAAGCGCCTTAGTAAGGCCATCAGCCACAAGCTCTGTGCTTGGCCGATAGGTTACTTTGATGGTGCCCTTTTGAACCTCCTGACGAAGCCAGTGATTGTGTACATCCACGTGACGAAGTTTTGTTTTTAACGAAGCGATTTCTTCCGTCATGAGTCGGATCGTTTGTCTGTTATCACACTGAATTGTGATTTGGGAGGAATCAAGCTTCACAGCTAGGTCTTCGAGCAACCGACTGACAAATATTGACTCCTTGGCAGCTTGAGAGAGGGCTAGAAGTTCAGCCTCAGTGGTCGAGGTTGTGACTGTATCTTGCTTGTTTGCTCGCCATCCAATAAGGCCACCGAAAAGCTTCATGGCATAGGCTTGTGAACTCTTTCGATCAATCGAGTTATCGGCGTACGAGGCATCGCTAGCAACTTCAAAGTCATCTCCTCCACCGAGTTGGAGCGCGAGAGTACTGGTTGATACAAGATACTGCAGTACACGATCTGCTGCTTTATGATGCTCAGGGCCTGGATTGCTGTTGAATTGAGCGAGCCGTGATACTGCGAAGCTAACGTCGGGCCGTGTGATCACCGCAGCATAAAGTAACGAGCCTACTTTGACTTGATAGGAGTGGACTTCTGTGTTTGTTGCGTTGCCTGCGTACGGCAGCAGCTCGATGGCAGACATTGGAGTCATTGGGGGACGCGTCGTGCTCGCGAGCTTCCCTATCTTTTCAATATAGGAAGACTGAGAAAGCCAAATTAGCAGTTGTTCGCGATCACGGAGGATTTCGATGCCCAAGAACCATTGGAGGTCCTTGCCACCGGTTAACTTATAACGGGTTTGAAGCTGAGCCTCGAGATTTTTGGCCTTTGCAGCATTTTTCTGATTATACGCGAAGACTATGTCGTCCACGTAGAAAAACACAATGATCCCGTCGAGTGTCAGGCAACAGGGCTCATGGGGCACAGAATTGAAGCCCATTCTTTTGAGCGTAGCCGTGAGCTCGCGGTGCCACAACAAGGGCGATTTTCTTAGCCCGTACAACGCCTTGACAAGTCGCAAGAGATAGCCCTGCCTTCTGTGGCCAGGGGGCATTTTCATGTAGACTTCTTCGTCAAGCTGCGCGTTGACAAAGGCATTGACGGCATCGTATTGAATCAACTCGAGGTCGAACCGCGCAGAGATCGCCATTAGGGTACGAAAGCTTCGTCCTGCAAGCGTTGCTGCATACGTACTCTGACCTGATCGAGCTTGTTGGTCTCCTCGCACCACGAGTCGGGCTTTGCAGTTTTTGAAGTAGCCGTGCTTGTCAAATTTGTACACATACACCCACATGCAATCAAGGATCGTGATCTTCCTAGGCACGTCTTTCGACTTTACTTCTAGCCACGAGCCCATCTCTCGATGACTCTTGAGGTGTTCGCCCTCGGCTTCCTTAAAGTATTGCCCAAGGAGGTGATCATCAAGATCGCGGTGGCGGCTTGGTAAGGGAGGGAGAACTGAACGATGAATCCGCTGCTTTGGGTCCTTAAGGAGCTTGGCGAGTTTTTCTCTCGCGGCCTCAAGGGGGCGCTCAAGTCTCTCTTTTGGTACCTGCAGCAAGCGTTGCTCCTTGGCTCGGTCTAAGGCTCTGCCATTCACTTGGAGCACTGTGTTTCCCAGGCGGCCTGCATTGAAAGCGGCTTGCCAGACCTTATGTTTCTTCGGGTCCATCACAGATCGTGATGTGGGAAAATGCACAGCAAAGGAAGAGGGTTCCCCTTGTAAGCTAGTGAGGTCATGACTCTCACTGCCGCCAGGTTGCCTCTGTTGAATGAACCCTTCTAAGTCAGAGGAGGCCGTCGCCTCTTGACCGCCGGATTCCAAGAATTTCCATTCCCCTTGTAAGCTAGAGAGATGATCAGTCTCTCCGCCGCCGGGTTCTCGAATGGAGGCAGCAAGAAGGGCTGCTGGAGGCGTTTGTGGAGGCGTAGGAAGGAGTTCAAATCTCGCTTCAACGTACTTAGGGACGTCTGCCTCATCGGTGCCTGTTAGATTGTCAACATTGTGTGCATCTGAGTCAATTTCAAAGTAGTTGGAATCTTGTTGACTCCCTTGATTTGAAGTAGAATTGGGAAGACTGATTCTTTGGAGCGTTTGAGCAAGCTCATCTAGGTCAGCTTCTTTCACATCGAGAATCAGGGTTTCGAGTGTTCCATCGAAGACCTGATCCTCATCAAAAATGACGTCTCTCGTAGAGATGATCCTATTGAGTGAAGGAATCCAGACACGATACACATTGGAAGAAGTGTATCCAATCAAATATCCGATCCACGCTCTAGGATCGAGCTTCTTGAGGCGATTTGTCTTCTTCTGCGCAGCCGGCGTCATCGCAAAAGCTTTGCAACCGTAGACTCGAAGATGTTCTTGTGCTGGCTTCCGCTTGTAGAGTCGCTCGTAGGGAGACTTCCACCTGAGTCTGTATTTTGGCGTACGGTTGTTAAGATAGACTGCGGTTTTGACGATTTCTGACCAAAGTTGTGCTGGGAGATTGCCTCGCATTGCACGAGCTTTCTCTTTGATCACACCCCCCGAGCGCTCGGCGCCTCCGTTTTGTGCTTGGGTGTACGGTGCCGAGGGCTCTAGCTTGAGGTTTTTGCGTTCGAGGAAATCCTTTACGGCTGGTTTTTGATCAA
The DNA here is from genome assembly GCA_000956045.1 of Hirsutella minnesotensis 3608. Lineage (NCBI taxonomy): Eukaryota > Fungi > Ascomycota > Sordariomycetes > Hypocreales > Ophiocordycipitaceae > Hirsutella > Hirsutella minnesotensis. Next base: position 18,589 of record KQ030617.1, read on the forward strand.
CAAACTCGTTATCACACTCTATAACGCGTGGCTTGAATCCGTATTGATAAAGGAGATAATCAAATACTTGGGTTAGTGTGCAATTGATCGTGGTTGCAGTTCGGTCCGGGAGATAGTAATCCCAAGAAAACCCGGAGGACCTGTCCGTCACCAATAGGAGCGACTTGTACCCTTCGTAATCAGACTCGAAGTCGTGGAAATCGAGAGCTAATCGTTCTCCCGGTTCGAGGACGTCGGTTTCTCGTGGGGCTCGCCGAATCTGTCGCTTTGCTTTGGCTGTAGCGCACAAATCGCACTTGTGGGTCGGAATGCCCTTGATCCTGACACCTTGAGAGGCGTTGACGAGATGTTCAAGCGCTTGAGGGCCTGGATGGCCGAGTCTAAGGTGCCAGATGTCGGCAGTGGCTCGCTGGGGCTTTCTCTTGGTGTACGAGTTAAATTTATTGCGTCTTGTGAGAAAGGAGTGGCGTGAAAACTCTTCATCGATATCTTCCACAACGAGCTGCCCGTGTTTCTGTTTGATCAGGGCTAAGACGGAGCGGTCAGAGCGTCTAAGGCTCATGTGACGGTTTGGGTCGGTGTCAAGCCAAATTCCCAGTTTGCTGAGCTCGTTGAAAGAAATCAGGTTGCAAGCGAAGTTGTCGCAGAATGCAGCATCATAAAGGCGTAAAATCGATGATCCTGACGGGCCTGTGACTTCAACATCCACATCCCCAAAACCTTCAATGGGCACTTTGTTGTCGCCTGCCCACAAGAAATCTCCGTCTCTTGCCGCACGGAAATTGTTGAATCTGGAGATTTGGTTGAAGATATGAACCGTGGATCCAGTGTCAAGAATTGCGGAATTGCATAACGGATATTTGCTGATAGAGAAAGACATGTGCTTCTTTGATTCTGATTGCGCGATGAAGAAGCTGCTGAGAGTGCATTTCCCCATCGCTCGCACGAGTCAATCTTGGTCGTTATTCCCGGTGTCGATTTTGGCGGCTCTTTTGCCTTTGATTCGTTCTACTTCTCGGGCTAGCTCCTTGTCTTTGAGGTTCCTTTCCACAGCTGCCTTGGTGTAGTCCCTTGGATGCCAGTTTCCGTTTTCAGGGGGGAAGATAGCATAGCAATCTTCCATACGGTGCCCAACATTCTCACAGAGGCGGCATCGGCTATTTGACTCTTTATTTATTGCTCGAGGTCGTTTTCTGCTTCCCTCAGCGTTAAATGTAGGACCAAATGCTCCTCTTTTAACAGGCTTCTGCCGTGTTGCTCGTGAATCGAGAAATTGCGAAAACAGATTATGAATTGTTCGGTAGGTGATTGTATCGTCATTGATCCTGTCGGATAACTCGAAGGCGTCCACCCACGTTTCAAAGTGTGGTCTAAGAGCATCGAGGAAATTTCTGAGCCAGATTTCACGGTTGGTAGCTTCAACAAGTTTCTCGCGAATCCCTTCAGCCATTACTTGGTCCCAGTTATGAAGCCAGTCAGGCCAACTTTTAGGCGGCTTGCTCGTCACCATGACTGCATCGCGGTACTTATCTGGGGAAACAAGTGTCTCAGCTCCTCATCACAGTCTTCGAGTCTTTACACTGCAGTTAAATATCTTCTCGACAAGGCTTTCAAGACCAGATTCCTGTACCCGCACAGCTACGTCAAGCTCCCTCAACTGGCCTTCGGTGATGCCAATCTCCTGAAATTTAACTTGCGATATCACCACCAGAGGCAGACTTCTAAACTCCCACGCACTGCGTCGAACAAGAAGCTATCAGACGCCGAAGAGAAAGCAATCTGCAGATACGTTGATCGTCTTGATAGAGTCAGAAAAGTGAGACTCGTGAGGGCCAAGGAAGAGCAGAGGAGAAGGAAGAAACGAGGGACACAATAGAAGAACTTGGGAGCTTACGCTTCAGTGACCAGACGTAGGAACGTTCGCGTGCGATCGTGCTGACGTGTGCGCATTGGCCTGCTTCCTTCGGTGCGTGTCCGCCTTCGCGTGCGAAAGCCGGGCAGCTCAAGCTGCAGGTGGCTCGTGACGATGGCGGCTAACCAGCATCTGCGTACATACTGGTGCGGCGGCAGAACGTCGTACACAATTTATGGCCTGCGATTTGCTAGGCATAAAAGGATCATCTCAAGCAGAGAGGGGCGTAAGCAGAAGATCCTCCACATATGCTGGCGCCGGCATGTCGGCTCAGGCGGCCACTGTCGCAGGCGCCGCTGCGCACGCCGAAAGCTGCGTACGCAGTTTTATGTGCGCGTCCAGCCGCGCGAGCCAGTTAAGTCCCGGCGTATGGCCTACTCGTGCCCGCCCCCACTTTAAGGTTCGGATCGTCCTAATGATCGACGAGAGACTCGAGCTAGCTCCGGACGCGCTCGTCGCTCATGTCAGTTTGTCTAGGGTCGTAGCTTGGCTACATGGATACGGCAGCAGGTGAAGAAATTAACCAACGAAATCGATCAACGAGTGGCAGCCGAGAGCTCTAGCGTCAAAGCATGTGTGAATAAACAAGGCACCATGAATGTTGGGGGACGAGATGGGAGCGGTGTTGGGGGTTGGGGTCCGGGTTAGCTGTAAACATGACAAGTAAATTGATGGCCAATTGAGATTCAAGACCGCGCTTCTTTACTCCAGAGCGACAAATGATGCCTTGTGCGTGAGGATACGACTGTCAACTGAAATTTGGTGCGTGCACAATGCGATACTGTCCATCAGACGGCCCGTTTGGCCACGCCCAATTCCAAGAACAAGCGGCGTCGTCTGTCCTCCTCATCGCCCTCGGTCGAGGACCCAAGCTGCCGCAGAATGCCATCAACATGTGCCGCTAGGAAAACAAGGTCAGTCCAACATCTCGCTGACACAGCACCCACGAAGGGAAAGACCCGGCTCACCCGCCATGTTATCGAGCTCTTCAAGTGTCTTGGGACAAGCAGCAATCTCGTCGCCCGTCTGGACGCTATGGAGAGGAACCAGGGGGCTTTGGAGATGCATCGAGTTGCCGTTCTCGATGCGCGCCACTGCGTTTCGTTCCCTGTTGGATCACAGGTTAGCCCAAAGATTGGTTCCAGATTTCGCAGCGACTCACGCGGCCGTCATTCTGCAATGCATCGCCTCCATCTTGTCGTGCATCTCTCTGAGCTGCTCTAGGATGGAATCCATGCCCTGCCGGAGGCCGAGGCAGGCATCCGCGGGGGAACATGCTTGGCCGCATTGCTTGGATGCATCGTTAGCATCACTTGGTGATTCGGATGCCGTCTGGCCCGAGCCGTGCTGTTCGATCTTGAGCTCCATGGCTGGTCAGTGTAGGGCTCGGTCGTCGAGCAGCGTGCTTCGTTCCAAAACGTGCCGTGCAGAGCAGTAATTGTAATTTCGGTGACCATGACAGCGCGCAGTCAGGTGACCCGAAAAGGTGGCTGCTGTTGCCTGGTCAATTACCCGTAGCCTTGCTGATTGCACTATTAGGAGCCCTGGTCGAAGCCCTCTCTTATTACATCGTTATTTTATCCTGCTCTTCTCTAGTTGGCGTGGTAAAAAATATAGCAAGGTGAGCAGTTCAGGCGAGGCGAGACGTGGCTCAGCCAACTATACTCTCGTCATCCAGTTGAAGAATACACCGTCAACATCTAAAATGAGCGGACACCATGACGAGGTCTCGGTTGGATTGCGTCAACGCACAAAGCGTACCACATGCACACAAGACTTCTGGCAAGCTCACTGAAGCTGCCATTGACGATGACGCTGGTGGCGCAATCCAAGCCCTATCCCCAACGACAGCCCAACAATCTGCTACGAGCCGCCTAGTCCCGGGGTTAAGGACCCCTATCTGGTCCCCTAGCCTGGGCCCTCTGTATATAGTCTCATACCAACATTTGAACTGGGTAGACCTTGACTCAAATCTGTGCCGTCACGCCTACTGCTGTACTGGCTATTGCGGTGTCCAGCACCAGCTTATGGAGGAACGAACGCGAGAACAAGTGGGGCGTAGCACGGGTAATATGTTGCATTTCCCACCTCTTTTCGGCCCGCCAGTTGATCCGCCATCGGACAAAGTGACCGGAGCGGCTTGTGTATTATGCCCCCCAAGTGCTCCAACCCTCATCTCTCTCCTTTGCCATCCGTTCCCCATGGCTCGACACAGGTTCCGTCAAGATGGAACAGCCGCCGAGCTCGAATCAACGCGTCAATGCAGAGGCCCTTTCCATCTACGAGTCGGCCCGCCGCCAACCGAGGAAGCGCATTCTCATCGAGCCTTTGCTGTGGACGAGACTGCATCTCGAGATCTTGTCGTGCACATTCAGCCAATGCAGTCCTGCCCCCCCGGCCATGATGCACCTCTCGCCGACCGACGATGCCTATCGAGTACGGAAATTTGAGCGCTACTTTTTTGGCAATCGACACTTGTGGATGGTAAAGGAGGGATCAATTCGTGGGCTTCTTGGCCTCGAACCATCACCATTGTATTGGAGGTGAGTCGATGCACACGGCTAAGTGGCGCAACCTAACCTTGACACCCGTAGTTGCGATCTCTACCTGCATCTTGGTGGCCATCGCAGCGTCCTTCTTCCATGCCACTACTACTGCCTCGGCGATCATATCCCCGTGGCTGCACATGTCGACCGCAGCCGCATTATCTCTCAACGCGAGAAAAGGGTCGGGCCGCCGATACGTCGATACAATCCCCCTGCAATCAACTTAGGCAAGCTCCAACTGAAGATGGTTACTCCTACCGAGTCGTTACACGATCCGTATCTGGTGGCGCTCTTGATTGCCCTCGGCCAGCTACAATGGAGGGCGTTGGGCCGGCCAAAAACTCAGCAGGCGGCTGGCGTGACGGTAGGTATGCACACCCTCATCTATGTCAGCTGACCTGCTAATGCGTTTATAGCCCAAGCTCATGTTCAGCACCGAAGATCGCAATTATATATACATATATTCAGCAAATATACCCTCATTCCTCATCGACATGTTCGACAACCCCGCCATGAAGCCGTCGGCGCCCGGTTCCCTTACCGTTCAAATCTCCTCTGTTCCCTATAAGCCTGTTGAAACGCTTCGTGGTCGTCTCTTGGCGCTTCTCCTCTCGGCGACAAGCCCTGAGGACGTGGACAAGCCGGAAAAGTTGATCGTGTATACCTAGATGTAGGCGCTAACCCTTTGAAAAGGTTGCAGTTGCTGCATGCTACATGCTGCAGCCTGCCTTTATCATTCTCATGTTCGCCACGGCTGACCCAGCACACAGCGCTTGATGAAACACGGCCCCCAAATTGGAAGCGGCAACTCCCCCGCCCATCATTCTTAAAAACCGTCGAGGATGCCCGGCTAGGGATACACTTGCCTCTCCAACGCACTACTTTTCTGAGCTACCACCTGTAGTCTGGGCAGCTGTCACAAACACACACACACACACGCGTCACATCTTTTGCCCTGCACTACACGCAACAATCATGTCTTACTACGACACAGTCAGAGACCCGTCCACCTTTGCGCAAAGAGTCAAGGGCAACGATAGCCTCTCTGCCCTAGTTCGGTCCGAGCGCTGGAAGAGCGCCGCCAGTCAATGGGGTCGCGAACACCTGTTTGCGCACCGCGTCCTCTGCAAGGAGCCTAGAAAGAGGCTACCTCTCTTTGAGTCCCGCAGGCTTTTGCCTGGCAACCCAAGAAACACCAACACCTGCATCAACGCTCTGGTCCAAGGCCCCGAAAGCATCGACGCCCTCAAAGACAGGGTGGAGCCTCAGCTCGTGCAGCACTATAAACCGGACAGCCTCGGCTACGTCTGGGCAGCTTTGGCTCCATTTGTGCGAGCTGGCGCCGGCTCTATTCAGGACGCCCTCTCGGAGACAGCAGTCCGGCAAGCATCCAAACGGGCGTCAAAGAGACCTGTGGAACTTCAAGACTTCGTTCCGTCCGACCAGGTCACCTTCGGGAGCTCCCCCGACTACAAGCATAGGCCCGCAACGTCGGACTCGCATGAGACTCATTCGAGCGTGGGTTACATCGAGGGCCTTGTGGCACCGCTCGTCGAGGATGCTACTATCCGTCTCGCCAGCTGCTTTATCCGCTGCGTGCTGAATTACGGCCAGCACCAGGACCAGGCGGGTCCATTTCTTTACTTCCGTGACGAGCGTCAGACGTACTCTTTCTCGCGGGGCAAAATGCACATGGTCCACGCAATCGATGATGGGGGCATCCAGTTCATTGACTTGGATGGCGATCACCAACATGTAGCGATGCTAGAAGGCAAACGGACGTTCGCGAAAGTCATCGACGGGATTCCGATTGTCTCCGACGAGCTGCTAGCCCAAATGGTGGGAGAGGCGTTGGCTATACGATGCGCAGAAGTTCCCGCAGTCTCTTCTACCGAGTACGTTCTTCCCTCTAACCAGGCCAGCCGAATACTAACTATCTGGATTTTATAGCTTCGTCACGATTCTTACGGCCAGCCACTTTATAAAATTTTTCCACTTTCATATTTCTGACGACTTTCATAGCAGCTATGAGGACTTGTTCGCTAATTCGAATGACTATTTGCATGTGCACTCTACGGTGTGGTTCGACATAAAGAACAACCGGCATAGAGAGGACGTTGTTGCTCACATCTTTGCTCTAATAGCCTGGGCCAAGGAATACATGTAATAGGGCGGCAAGGCGTGCTGCAGCCTGGTGGGCTATCTTGTACTTGGTAGAAAAGGGTGTTTGACACATCAGAAGGTAAATGCAGTCATGCCTTAACTCGGCTGACCTCTTGTTTTTTGGTCTCGCATCCTTCTCTTCAACAGTACCTGCGTCACGACATCGGGCCATCGTCCTTGGTTCCCTGAGAAAACTGGCCAGTGTCGGAACGATCAACCAAGGCCTCGACAGACCCGGCTCCGTCCTGAAAGCAGTCAGGCTTCAGCTACACATATGGTTTGTAGGGCCGCGTTTTCTGACATGCAGTGATAACAACATGCCAAGTAGCGGCGATGGTTCCGCCGTTGCTGCTGACTTGCGTGCGGGAAGCATTAAATAGACCCGAGATCTAAACTGCAACAAACTACAGGTCGGAGGAAGCATTCTCTCCAGGGCTCCTAATAGTGCAGACCGTTTAGCGCACTATCAGTGTCACTGTCAGTTTGACGAGTGATAGAGCTAAACTTGGGATGTTTTACCATGAACAACGAGTCAATTGCCGATTAAAACGGCGGGATGCATTCTTGCTCGCCAGTGCGCGCGCCCCATCGGCCTCCGTAGGCCTACAGCTTCCCGTCCAGTCGCAGCTGCAGCCTGTGGTGTCGCAGGGCTCAGTTGCTGCGGGCAGCAAGTCTATTGATGCAGCTGAAGCTAACTGGTCAGCGCTTCTGGCCAAGTTGCGCCCCGTGATCAGCCTGGTCGCCCTTGACGCAGCGTCTCCAGTCGAAGCTTTCCGTATTCCATTCCTCACTGGTATATATCGGATCACCGGCCTTCTTCTTGGGGCGCAGGCGCCGCCGAAGCATCCCTACTGAGAGACTCACCACTTACTGTAGCAACGGTACTGTACTGTACAAAGGAACTGGCTCTTCCGAGACCCCAGCGTGACGCGGTGGCTCTGTAGCCGGCTCAAGTTGGAGGCAACTCGTCGTCACGAATGTTGGGCATCCGCTACCCTGCTTTGCGGGCGTCCCGACTCCCCTCCGGGCGTCGCCAGCTCTCCCTACCCCGCCCGGGGAAGGTGGGGGAGGTTTCGACAACTTGCCAGCTCCGGAGTTGTGAACAACTCGTGTCCACGATGCCGTCGCAAAGGGTTCCCTCCTCGGACCCTCTTCGACAATCGAAGTGAGCGGGGTGGCCCTCAATCAGCCCGTCTTGGTACTGTACCTCCTGTTGCATCTAACTCTAGGGATTCTCCATGGAAAGACGTTTGGGTGGGCAGGGAGCGACGTTTTGGGGGCCACCCACAGGGCGCTGTGAGGCATTTTCTGGCCTGAGACGAGTGCGACACAGCTCGATGCTGCTGGCTTGGTCATGTGAGCCTGCCTGGCTGTGCATGGAGGGAGTCCCTTGACGTTAAGCTGCCGCGAACGACCGTGGAAATGTGAAAGGGCCCGGTAATGGGAGGCGGTTGCGCCCGCCCAATGCGCCTGTCGCGCGCTACTCGAAGACATGCCATGTTGATGATTGCATTGTCCTCTGTCTAATCCCCGAGACTTGGCCAACTCAACTGAAGGCAATCACAGCCAGAAATTTTTGCTTCTCGAAGGAACGAAAGCGCATCCGAGATATGCTGTATGTATATGAAGTCTGGCCTGCGCTTCACTCATCTATCTCCTTGGGGACCCGATTACCCACGTAGTCTCCCTCCCGCACCTTGGACACCACCATGATGCCATCTAGCCTTGGGCAAAGTGACAGCTGAACGTATAGGCTGTACAGATCGCATTGCGACGCCACTGTGTGGCCTCCGACGCTCGTTGTCCTCGTCCCGCGCAATCCCAGTGCAACCCTCCCCTTGACAGTTGTAACATTTCACTGGTCGTCCTGCGAAGGGCTCAAAGACGTTGGTGTACGCTGACTCCCCAGCAAGGTCGAAATAGAGCCTTTCTAGGAGCCTTTGGGCGTCCCTCCTCTTGGTTACATAGATGACCATAGGACCATACGCCTTGCATGACTCATTGTTGCTAAGCTAGGCTATCTTGGCGATCTGTACATTGTTTTCGGCGCTCAACGCTTCCATCGCTCCTGGCAGGAAGCTCCCGTCTGCGTTTAGCACCTTAGACCGATCCGCGTTATCTACCCTCGCCGGGTAATGCTGGCTTCTCATGACTCTCGACCCGGCCACCGCTGTAGTCTCGGCCACGTCCTTGACAGGTCTCATCTCTGTCTCGTTTCTGCATATGATTCTAATACGGTCAGCGTTCTTGGGATCTTTAGTAACGGCAGCACATCGCCACACGCTGTTGCCTTACCCTTCTAGCGCTCGCTTATACATCGCCTCGGCTTCTGGAAGCTTGCCCTGCTTCTTGTATAGATTTCCCAGGTTGTTGACCGTGGCGAGGGTCGACGTGTGATCTCGTCCAAGCGCCTTCTCATACCCTTCTAGCGCTCGCTTATACATCGCCTCGGCTTCTGGAAGTTTGCCCTGGTCCGCGTAAAGAAGCCCCAGCATATGTAGTGAGTCTATCACCAACTCGTCTCCGATATACCACCTGCTCACCGCCTGTTGTATTCATCTCCGCACCATTCCGGTGTGTGGAATCAGTTTTCGGTGAGCCACCCAGTACACCTGGCTCTTCCCTGCGCGGTCTCTTAGCCATCAGGTCATTGTCACCGTCCCTGAAGCCGATCTCTAGAGTCTACTGGGCGAGTGAATCAACTCTCCCCTGTAAAAATTCATCACCCCGCGGAGCTCTAATTCGGTGATTTAGAAGTCAAGACGGTCTTTGATTCGATGGGCCTTGACTATTCTCCCCTTTCACTATTGTTGTGTTGTAGTTCAGTTGCCTCACATCCCTCACACACCAAGTGCTCCGTGGACGGCTCATTGCCCGGCCCTGCCGCCACAGCTAGCTGCGTAAGCCTCTGCCTCCTTCTTTCCCCTTGCTGTTTGATCATGCTATCCAAAGGTATCGCTGGTATTGCCAAAACCACCAAACAAAGTCCGCACTGACCCCCGTACTGATGTTTAACCCAGCCGGTTGCAGAACATATTAGCAGTATAAGCGATCCCAGAAATGCTAATCCGCTGATAGCTCCTAACCATGGCAGTCCTTGATTCGACGGCGGTTCCTCAGGTTGTGGCTGGTGTGACTGTGGCTGTCCCGTTCGCCGAGAATGCTTGATTTTTCTCCCTACCAAAATAACCATCATAGCGGTGCACAGGTGAGAAACCATTGGAGCAGCCCACCAAAATTCGTTGCCAGATGCATCCAGTTGCCAGATTGTCACCCCAACAAAAGGGAGATGGAAGACTATAATTAGTGCGAAAATGACCGTTCTCGCCTGGACAGCGGGTCCAAATCCCGCGGAGTGCGAGAAACAAGCGCATATCAAGGGATCGACAACTTGAATGAGCTGCGAGGCATCAGTACAATATAGCAGTGCTCGAATCGGTTCCTATAGTACCTCGACAATGTCGACACATAAAAGAGTCGTTCCTTTCCAGGTCACAAAGAGTGGGTAAGTAAGAAACTCCAGGGATAACCCGTTTCTCCCTATCGCAAATAATGACGCGAATATCGACCCGGCGCCCGAAAGAAGAGAGACGGTGTATATCAACGCCAGAGCCCGATCGCGAGGGACCTCTCGTGGCTTAACCTTGATCATCCAGTAAAGGTACGGGATTAAAAAAGCCATATTCATAGCGAACGTGATAGCTGCCTCAGTGACCTCGGTCCTGGTAATTTCATGCTTCATATCGAAGGGCTGTATGATGGAAAATTCCAGAGGCGAACGAGTCAACCAATCATGGCTGGAAAGCGAAAGTTTGGACTGTCATCCGGTGGGTTGTTCTTGGGCATATATGTACTTGAAAAGAAAGTGGTTTACCTTACAAGACCAAAACGACGGTACTATATCTTCCTTGTACTTGAAAAAAAACTAAACAGTTTTCTTCCCTATCCTTTAATTTTGTTCGGTCAACTCATCGAGTTCCCGGTTTTGAGACGGAACTCTCCGGTCCGGACTCCGGTGCATGGCTGTTGCAATTCCGAAGTACGTGAGCCGAGCAGACTAGGAAAACTACGACACCAAGCCAAGTATAGACCCTGTAGACACTCCAAAACCTCACATTTTGCTCTTGTTGTACATTTCAACGTCCATGCTTGCCGAGGACACCTCCTTGGAAGCCACTTCCTCCAAGTGTTTAGCGTCCTATCTTCAGAAGCTGAAGCTCGGCCGATCATTTAGTACGAAACGCTGGTCCGGGTTTTTTAAACAAGCGGTTGGTTTCTTGGTGTTGGTTCATCTAAGTGTTAACAAAAGGAGAGCTTGAACTGACGCGTGAATCTCTGTCAGTGGACGGGGCCCGCAAGGGCGGAGCTGGTGCCGGAATAAGAAGCTTGGGACCCAGTACAGCCGGGTCCACTAATACCGCAGCTCGTGACAAGAGACTGGGCAATATTGGTATTATGGTGCGGACTCCATAATCGATTTGACCATTTCCTGGTCCATACTTACTCTCCCCATTTACCATTGCGAACTTAATAATAGTGTGGACTTCTAAAGTGGCCTTCTACTTTCCCTATCTACTCCGGTCCCATAAAAAAGGTTGCCTGAGGATTGTGGGGCCGGATGCTTAGTCATACCATTGTGAGGTCCGCGGAATTTTATATTCGCGGATACCGCGAGCCTATGCGCTCCCGTGAGGTCCAGACAAACGATGCCCAAGATTTATTGATGCCCAGGCCCCGCATCACATGATCGCTAAGTTGTCTGACACAAACCCAGCGCCTAATACCTGGCCTAATCCAAAGCCCTCGCAAGCTTCAAACTTGTCTGCAAACAAAGTTCACAAACCTGTAAGTTGTCACTAACGTCGCTCTTTTATCACATGCTCACGCTATTCTCAGAACCTGCCCGTATGCGATATCGGGATGAACGCCACGGCTGCAGAAGACGAACAGATCTTTCAAGAGGATCTCAACGATGACGAACGAATAATCGCAGAGACGCTATACAGCTGGGTGGAGGCAAATCCATCTGCACAATGGAAGCAGCTAGAGAGAGCTCCAGGGGTAGAACAATGTTCAGAACTAAGTGACCTGGCCAGAACGTACCTCCCGAAGGTTCGACTATCCTGCCCCCATCGAAAGAGATGTCAAACTGATACCCGCAGAACATCAAAAACGCCGCAATATTCAGAACCCAGACTGGATACAAGCCCAGGGAAACGGGAAAACTTATCCCCTTTTACAAAAGTCAAGGATGCAGTATTAAGAAAGGATCAAATTCCTACCCTTTAGAGTACGGGAAGAAGATGCGCCTCGCTGAGCAAGTTAATGTTGAAGTGGCGGAAGGGCGTACTTTGTATGTTCTTTGGGTAGTTGAAAAATAGCTCAAGCATCTGATGCAGAACGCATCCAGAGTGTCGCGAGTCTTATCCATCCGGTTGCTGAAACAAATTGTGGTTTTCTGTCACACTAGGGAATTCCCAGCCGGTCAAACCATCGAGCCAGTCGAGGCTTAATTCCTGTATAGGTCTGGACCTATTTTCTTGCCCAGAGACCAGCGCGTTGTTATCAATTAGGCTTTCGAGCCAGTTCAGGCTCAATTCTTGCGTTGGTCTAGCACCGTTTGCTTGCCCGAATTCGTTGATGGTATGAGGCGACGTAATTTGCGACGCGGAATCTATATTATCGTCACCATTCAACCGACTCATGTTGAGCATGCTTCTATCGAAGTTGGCAGAACCTGAAGGCAATGGTGGTGTCCGGAGTGACAAACGACCCCTTTCAATGTTTTGTGTGCTCATGTCGTTCAATGAAATCTCGCTCAAGTCTCCTGGTTGTGCAGCATGCAACCTTTCCCGAATCGTGCCGTATTCGCTAACCGTCACGGCTTCCCAGGCCGATGGATGATTAACTTGACTGGAACCAGATTGTGAAGCTGTCTGTGCGATTGGAGCAGGCAGCGTTGCTAGACTATTTGCAATTCCTTCAATGCTTTGCAGAGTACTGTTGCCGCTCGAATTAATATGACGCGACTCCAAGGAAGACACGGTCGAACCTTGCCGTCGCTGTCGTTTCGTGACGGATGCATCAAGATTTTGCAACCCGTGTCCTCGCTTGCTGATTGTGTAACGCCCCGGATCCTTCTCAGTCCAAACCAAACTGGTGTGAAAATCGAGCAGAGCCTTCGCCACGTTTTTTGCTTTGGATTTCTCCGACTCCATTTGAATGCCTAAGCGCTGGAGACATTGTATGGACATCACACCGTGTTTTCCGTGAAGTCCCTCCGAATCCCAGCTAGATATGGTCAGCTACATTGTTCGCTGACGATAAGTGATGCAACGGCTTTTGACGCACATAGAATCTGGAATATCGGAGAAAAACAAAGGGCCGTAATCATTGATTTCTAGGCAAGAATGCTCTAGGATGTTGTCGTCAATATCCGCATTGCCGTTTTGCTCCCCGTTGTCTGCCAGCCTCTGGCAGAAAGTAGTAATCCTTCGACCGCGTCGAAGAATATCACCATACTTTTCGATGTTTGTTTCGGTTCGTGGCAAACCGACTTGCTCAATAAACTCGGTGATATGCTTGGTTCTGATACGGGCGGATGATGTCGGGTTTGCACGTGTGAAGAGTCTGATAGCAGACACAGCCACAAATCTTCGAAATATGCGCCCGATCTCGAGCTGAGACTCCAGAGCATGTGCACCTTCAAGGAATATTCGGGCCCTGTCTTTCGGCAGCTGGTCGCTGTATCTTGGTACCGCCTCGAGAAGTCTCTCCCAGAATTGTAACGGGTCCTCAAGCCACTGGCAAAAACGACTGGAGAGTATCTCAGGGATTCGAAGAATGGATATTTGCTGAATCCTGTTATAATTTGCCTGAGAAGCTCTTGTGGTCTTGGAAAAGAGATGGCGGAGGGGCAGATATAGCTCCCGAAGAAATTCTGGTTTATCATCGCCTTCGCCGAAAACACCGAATAGCTGACTTTCCGGAAGCGTGTTCAAGGCCATGATAACATCACCGTTGGTGAGAGGCTTGTAATATTTGCCATGGGGATTCTTCCCTTTCCTAACGGTTGTTCCATTGCCTCGTGCCATGGTCAAGACTACGACGGACGAAGAGAAGAGTGTGAACGAGGCGCTAAGCTTAAAATGCGGGCGAAGGACGAGCGCTCGTCCTTCGCCCGCATTTTAAGCTTAGCGCCTCGTTCACACTCTTCTCTTCGTCCGTCGTAGTCTTGACCATGGCACGAGGCAATGGAACAACCGTTAGGAAAGGGAAGAATCCCCATGGCAAATATTACAAGCCTCTCACCAACGGTGATGTTATCATGGCCTTGAACACGCTTCCGGAAAGTCAGCTATTCGGTGTTTTCGGCGAAGGCGATGATAAACCAGAATTTCTTCGGGAGCTATATCTGCCCCTCCGCCATCTCTTTTCCAAGACCGCAGTTAGTGATCACAAAAAACGACGGGCGCCTGACGACTTCCTGAGTTCCCGTGTCCATCGTGTTGCCAGGGTTAAGGCAGGAGGATTCTGCAGGAGATAGATCACTTGATAGCCGGCAACCGTCTGCGTCGCACACGTAAAGGGGGGAGACCCATGTCTTGTCGTCTGACCATGCGTAACGCTTGCTGCATGCTGCGTTCTGACCCTGGCCAAAAGCCATGAAACCAGCCGACGGCTGCCTAAAACCACCCGTGGATTGATGATCAGGATTCAGGACTCAACATAAGAGAGTACTGCGATAGATTGCCCGATTAAGCAGCCCAATTGGCCTCACAGCTGCCGCAACAGAGCGGATCGAGTCGATCGACCCGGTTCTCCGTGCATTAAGATTGCCTGCTAGTGACCAGAGTTGTTCGCCGTGTCAGTTGAGTCTCTATCACAGCAAAAAGCATTAGAAAATTCAAGCTGCACTATTACTGTACATCACGCTGCCCAGAGATATATCAACTGGAGAGAGGAGTTTGATCAAGGCTGGTGACAGGCATCTACATGATCTACTAGTTGCGGTCGCGTTATACGATTCGTACGATCGTGGGCGGCCCAGCACTTTCACAGCTGTTTGCCTACTTTCGAAGTGACTTTCCTTGCCAACTCTCACTTAGCGCAACATGGACTGTGGAAGAGCGATCGCCATTACAGAAAAGATAGGTAGATATATATTACTTGAGCGCCTCGCCCACTTAGGCAGCATGCCTTAGCCATGACCACTGCTTACTCTATACTCAAGCTTTTGGCGAACTTACTCCGTCCAACTTCCTCTGCGTGAATCGACCGCTCCCAGAGATGTGTCGAGCATGGAAATACGTCTACGTGTGCGGGCATCAGCGTGGAGAAAAGTGGTATGAGCCTGCCAATGCCGAAGATTGCCCAGACGCCGTCAGAGCAAATCGTCGTAACAGGCGAACCCGGGCATTGTTACGCTGTGCAGGCCTCGACACGGCCTCTGTCTCGGTTCAGGGTGTTTGTGGCAAAGACAAATGCTACGCCAACCAATATCTTATACCATTTGGTTGGTGGTGTCATCACTGCGGTTTTACGAATGGTGCTGGAAGAAAGAAATGCGCAAATCCTAGACCAGGGTTTGATCGAAGCCCATGTGGACATAGTCCCTGCAGGCACTGCGAGGGCCATGGTCCAGCTTCTACCGGTGGCAGTTGACTTGGATGGGATCCTTGACTGGCGATACGGTTAGCGAAATAGCCTGGACGGCTTTCCTTTAGTCACGCACGACCACCTAATAAACATCAGCCGGCAGACAGGAGCACCCGAGCTTTGGACTCCTTTTCACTGGTCAAATAGGACGTTTTAAAAGTGATCCTAAGCCTTAAGTGCCCAGCCGACTGTGTAGCCAGCACAAGGCTGCTGAAGAAACTAGTCTGATCCTGTATTTTAATGCGAATTCGGATGCAACCAAGTGGAGGTTAACTAGCTTAGCGCGGAAGCCCTCCTCGGACCTGCAGGCCCGTCCCGGCGAACTCAAGTCGTTAGATTCATTCATGGTTTGATCGCGTAAACTAGGCCCCAGTTGGTATGATTTGCAGGTAATGTCGCCCGGCGTGTGCGTCACATCATGCATTTTTCTTGACATCCTGCCTAAGGGGTCTGGGCTCACCGGGGGATTCCCCACTTCCACACCTTGGAAAATATATAAACCCCGCTAACGGTCCTGTCTTGCCACTTCTTTCCCTAAGAGCGGAAGAGTAACGAGTCGCGTCTGGGCCGCATTACAGAACATGGAGAAAAGCCGAAACTACGACGTCGCTCTTTGGCTGACGCACGAAATCGAAGATGACTGTTCGCTCATTATCCGGACCAACCACGGGCAAGCTTTCTACTGCGAAATTTCTCCCTCTCAATTCCTTCGGTCGCCCAAGATTTTGGAGCAGTACTTCAAATGTCTTAATCTTCTAAGATCTGGCGAAGAAGAAATGGGAGATTACTACTTGGACGATGCTTGCGAGTGGCTGGCGAAGGCATTTGAACCTCTAATTGTTCAACTGGCGCCACCTTCACTGACCCTTGCTGGGAAAGACCGGCCGACTTTATCCCAGTACCTCTTCCCTCCACATGTCGTCTGTGCCCTTGGCGCTACCGACGAAAGATTACAGCCATACCGGCTCTGCACGCAAGACCATGGCTGGAGCAGTCCAATCGTCCTTGTGGGCAATGACTTCCTGGAGGACCTAGCCCAATGGACCAGGTTGTATGATCCATCTGATGTCAAGATATGCTATGACCGCCCTCAGGATGTCCTCATCAAGCCACCGACACGAGTCCTTGTTGATGGGGATGGAAATCCGGTCACTTGCTTTTTCAAGCGGTTCGAGCTTTCATTCGGTCCAGAGCATGCCAAGAGGGAGCTTATCACGTTGAAGAAAATTGCCGTGGCACAAATATCACCCACCCCGCTAATTTGTCGCATACAAGGCGTCGTTCGAGATCAATCTGGCTTGGCAGGCATCTTATTCATTTGGATTGACAAGAAGGGTGTTCTGTCACAAGCGAGAGCCGCCCAAAGCCCGCCTAAGTTAAGAAGACGCTGGGCAACTCAAATTAGTGAATCGCTAGAGAAGCTTCACAGACATGGCATTGTATGGGGTGACGCTAAGGCCGAGAATATCCTGATCGATAGGAACGATAACGCTTGGATTATTGATTTTGGAGGAAGCTATACCCTCGGGTGGGTTGACAAGGAGAGGGCTGGCACTTTCGAAGGCGATTTGCAGGGTCTAACAAAGATCATGGACATACTTCGTTGATACGAAGTGCATCTTGGCATGACTTTTTCTCAAATTCTCGGCATATGCTCTTAGCTAGGTCGTGACTTTACCTACACTCGTGTGCATTTCGTCGTTATGGAAAGCGTGGGCATCAATATGGATTTATCTCTGGATTTATCTCAGCCCTTATTTCCCGCCTTCCGTCGCGACGGCCTAAGGCGGACACCGTGAACACGTTCAACATGGTTCCTCAGATGATCGAGCCCAGTGTTGTCTCTAAGCAGCCAGCAACTAGACACACGTAGTGTCATCTGCCATCGGACTGCTGCGCTCGGCTCTTGTTGAAAACCTTCTCGTCGCTCACTCTTTCGAGGCAGAGTCTCTCATCTGGGAGGGATCCTGTTTCCGCGAAATGAGAAAGCATGTTTGACAGGTGCTTGGTATCCTCTTTCAAAGACGGCCACTTGCTCTTTACGTTCGATATGAAAGCATCGGCATCCTTGTTCCGGAGGTTCCTAGCGCTATCGCGAATCGTCAGAATAACCGTGCCAACCCCAGTGGCAATTACTTAACCCACTTTTCATTCGTCAACCGATGCGACAGAATCTGCAGAATGGCACACCCAAACTCTTTCGCCAACCGATTCCAGAACTTGTTCTTCCGCGATTCTTCTTTCCACTTGGACTGGACTTGCGTGTCGGACTTATGCAAAACCTGGTCTCCGAGGACAGCTCTGGCGACGACTACGCCTCGAAGTGCTTGGCGCGAGTTCTTCGCTCTTGACTTTGCATCGTAACATCCCTGCACCGTTTTGGCAGTGAACGAACGTTCGTACCTTTTTCTGAATACCGTAAGCCTTGTCGCCGTGCGGCCAGAGTTCATTGTTGATGTGGAAGAATATTTGTTCAATCACTACGCAGCTGTCACGGGCTGGACCCGATATAGTGGACCCGGTTTTACCGGGTCCGTTAGGATAAAGGTCCCGGCTCGAGGCGTGGCCTCGAGCTTCTGTTTCTTTCCCCTTAGCTTTAGATAGACAATACCAAGGCATCTGCTTGTTGAAGAAACTCCAGACCAGCCTCTCACAGCAGCAATAGGTTGTCCGCACCTGGTACTTGGAATGACGGGGAGAATATTCTATTGATTGTTTTCTGTCTAGCTACCAAAACCCATAATGACTGAGCCTCAATCGAAGCCAGCTGTTGCTGCCGCCTTTCTTGTCGGGATATTCTGGATTCCACTCCGGTCCTGTCTCGTTGTTCTGTGACCTTTGAAGCATCAGTAGTCTGCAAGAAGCTTGGCGATGATCATCATTCAATACATCAACAGCGAGCGATCAATATGCTCCCCAAGCATTGCTTTTTCCTTGATGATACCCAAACTGACGCACGCCTGGATGATTCTCCAATTGGTGTCGCCGTGGCAGACGTCGAAGCCTGGTCTTCAGCCATGAAAGCCCTGTCAGCATTGAGTCCTCATCCTTTTTGCTGTCTCCAAATTTCGATGCAGTTTTGCCGCGGTTCTATTTCGCTTCGAGACGTTTTTGGAGGCATTGCTTTCCACCACAATTTCTTGCCATCCTGTTGTCCTTTTCTGAGTGCGCCTCAATGAGGTTCGTAAGCCAAGTGAACATGGCGGGAAACGCTCCATGTCTTACCGTCGATTGAATGGCAGCTTGCATTCAAAGCATATTTCAGCATGTTTCGACGTGCAGAGCGAGTCTTCTGTTGACCGGCTTCTGGGATAAATCCAATTTTGGACGCGCCCTCAAGATATCCTGCGTATCTACTGTATCTAACTCTATAAGGAAAGGGCCCAACGCGTCGCGTTTGCCCTATAATTACAGGGGACCTTTTCACTATAGCAGTTCAATAATGCCCTACAACTCCCTATAGCTTCACCGCCGTTAGCCCCTGTGAGCGCTCTTGAGCCCTATATTGCTCCCTTGGGCAGTGCCTATATAGATAAACACCACCGCACGCGTGCATAAAAGCTCTCGCGATACTATAACTTAGCACCACCGTCAATAGTATCAACACCTCACTTTCTCAACGCCCATAACGCCGCGATTTGCTCTAATTGAGCCGTCTTTCTGTGAAGATGCAACTCCTTCCTCCTCCCGACAATATGCCACTATTCCCATCTCTCCATGACGCCGTTAAGGCTCTCGAGCATGCACGCGTGCGGTGGTGTTTATCTATATAGACACTGCCCAAGGGAGCAATATAGGGCTCAAGAGCGCTCACAGGGGCTAACGGCGGTGAAGCTATAGGGAGTTGTAGGGCATTATTGAACTGCTATAGTGAAAAGGTCCCCTGTAATTATAGGGCACACGCGACGCGTCGGGCCCTTTCCTTATAGAGTTAGATACAGTACTGATTGCAAGAGGCATACAGGACGACTAAATGGACCCCATGCAGAGGCCAATCATCTGATTTTGGCTCTTTTCTCTGTGTCCAGAGGTCAATCATCTGATTTTGGCTCTTTAGGGGTCAATTATCCGATTTTGGTTCTTTTTTGGGCGTGCAGTGGTCAACAATCCGACTTTTCGATTTTGGCTCTTTTCTGGGCATGCAGTGGTCAACAATCCGACTTTGGCTCTTTCCTGGGCGTGCAGAGATCAACAAGCCGATTTTGGCTCTTTCCTGGGCGTGCAGTGGTCAACAATCTGATTTTGGCTCTTTTTTGGGCGTGCCGCATACACGATCCATTTGACCATTTCTGGACTCTCTTTCCCAAGCGCCACCTCGAAGAAAAACCATCCAGGGCTTCGTCCGTCTCAGAACACTTGTTGCAATAATCCTGGAATGGCACGTAGGGATATGAGCAGCTTTGGCTGTGAACCACTCGATTAGGCTGATAATCATCCGTTCTCGGCTGATAATATGTGTGAGTGATGACAAGTCCGCTTTTTTCATTACTGCAATTTCTCTATACCCGTAGGCTTAGGGTTTAGGGTTATACTGTAGGGGCCAAAAGGAATGTCCGCATTTTCGGATAGTAGAACTTTGTTGCACAGGCAGATCTGTGTGGCGCAGATGTGGCTAATACCGTGTGACCTCCGTGCTCAAAGTACCTGACGAGTCCTTGCCTTAACGCAAGGCGTTTTCTGCCTCAGGCCACAAAGCTACCCCCAAGATGCCGGAAATGGCTGATTGTAGAAGGGTAGAGCAGCGATCCCCCGCCGTTTGTCTCAGATCCCTTTCCCCGCCTGTTCCACTTTCCCAGGATCGTCCGATTATGCGCAACGCGAAAATGCCCGCTAGACTGGACGAGTCCCAACACAAGCAGATTAAGGCTCTTATTCTTGAAGGCCGCTCAAACGTTGACATTGCGAAGACAGTGTCCTGTAGCGAACGAACTATTCGCAGGCTTCGGCCGAAGCTGATACGATTTGGAACGACCAAGACTCCGACACACCATACGGGCCGGCCTCGAATGCTAACGCCTCTGATGCTACAAACCCTACAAAATAAATTACTCCAACAACCTGATATGTTCCGTGACGAAATGATTGCGTATTTGGCTGAGCTTTTCGATGTAGAGGTATCGAAGTCGACGATCAGCCGAACACTTCAAGCCGCCGGCATAACGAGAAAGACAATCCGCCGAGTAGCCGAGCAGCAAGATCCAAATCTACATGACTTGTACCTACATAAACTCCATAGCCAACAGATCAAATCTTACCATATGGTCTTCGTGGACGAATCGGGCTCAGATAATCGTGATGGGCGCCGGCGCTGGGGATGGGCTGATAAGGGGACAACGCCCGTACAAATCCAGGAATTTTCGCGAGGGAGGCGATCCCAGATCCTCCCAGCGTATACTCAAGACGGGGTCATTCTAGCCCGTGTCTATGGGGAATCGACGACCAGCACTATTTTTGAAGATTTTATAGAGCAACTCCTCAATCACTGCGGCAGGTTTCCGGAGCCGAGCTCTGTTCTCGTCTGGGACAACGCATCATGGCACTTGACCGAAAGAACCAAGCAGATGTGCGCCGAGGCGGGCGTGCAAATTATTCCCTTACCTCCGTACTCGCCACGCTTCAACCCTATTGAAGAGTTCTTCGCGGAGCTGAAGGCGTATATTAAAAAGCACTGGTACGAGCATCTGTTTCTGATACGGCGGGACTTCCGCGCTTTCCTTAAGATCTGTGTGGAGATTGTAGGCAGCCGAGGGGAATCTGCTAGGGGGCACTTCCGCCACTCAGGATACTCGGTGCAAGACCCTTATGTGTCCTTTAGTTGACGCCGGCGTCTTCTAGTTTTTGCTAATTTACATTGCCTCCACTGTCCCATCCTGCCTTTGGCTTAGCCAAGTCTCCACGTTACGCACGATTTGAGCGGCGAAGCCCCATCCCACTCCTTTAGATACAAGATATTCTTCTACTTTCATCTAGACTCCATATGCTTGCTCCAAATCGATCCCTGCACTGAGCAGGATGCTGCAAGCCTTTCGCAGCTCATTCCTCCAATCTGCATCATCGACTTGTGCGCAGCTCCACTCACAATACTGCCTCACGGCTTTGTCCCTTGGTCCTGGAATGCAAAGCCTTGGAGGCTCTGAAGCAGTTCTATTCACAGAATCGACTTGGGTCTGCGGCAGGGTAATATGAATTGGCGGCAAGTTAGACAGCTTTTGCTTTTTGCACGCGCGCTCGACTGACTGTTGCTGCTTTGCAAATATTATATCCCGTATATCTTGGGGAATTGTCACGCGCCGAAAGTGCTTGACTGGAGTGGACGGCGGGACGATTCCGAATATTGGCTGGGTTGGATATTCTGCATTAAAGCACGAGGCTGGAAAGCCTCATGCGGGTATAAAAGTGTCATCTTACAGCACTGGAAGAGCTCGTCAGAGATCAACAATTGAATCATTGGCCCCCGTTCTTCACTCTTTGTTACGTTGTGATTGTGCACCTTACACTTCTATAATAGTAACCTAATTAAGTATATCGCTATCTTTAGGTAGCACTAATATCCGCTTCTAGTAGATAGTAATATCCCGGTAGCCCGAGTAGTTATAAGATAGGAAGTCTAGCTATTGCTAAAGATAACGATAGCATACGCGGAACTAGCGTTTAAATTAGCGGTTAAGGTAGGCATATGTTGTCCGCACCGGCGGACTGGAAATGAATGAGAGAATGATCTATTGATGCTTGTCTCTAGCTACAGAAAGGAGTGGAAGGCTATGTCTTATATAGACAAGTGTCATGACTCGTGAGTCGTGACCATAGAACCATCCAGAGACAACTAGTCTCTTCCAACAGCATATTTACCCCTATTTAGAGGATATAGTAAGATAATATCTAAGTTAGGCAGTAAAAGGGGAAGTTATTGATATATGTGGCCGGACGCCAGGGACAAAGGACCAGCCGGCCGCCGCCGCAACGCTCGTCGTCAAGTCCGCCAGAAAAGTCAGCGGGCGATCTTGGTGACCACGAAGGAAAGCACAGTTGTTGATGCCAGATCTGATCTCGTCTCACCAATGGTCATATTGCTCTCCGGCCTACGCCGCCTTCATGGCAAGCTTGGAGACAGTGGGTTAGGCGGTAGAGAGACGAGATTAGCCTCGAGAGGGGACGAAGGATCAGACCCGCTCCATTCTCCCCCTACCACCTAGCAGTGCCCTGGCAGCAAATGAAAGCTACCGTTGCAGATCCTAACGCAACGGGCCGCAGTGCCTGTGTTCTCTGATGTGGCCATGGCGCAGAGGGCGAGAAAGGTTTGAGTCGTGGAAGCTGAAGAGATGAGGGGCAAGATGCAAGTGCAAAACCAGGGCAGACAGACGTCGATTTGATTGCGAAAGGGACGTTCACGGCGGGCTGACTGTTAAGCGAACTAGGGACGTACTGCTGTTGTGGGGAAGAGCTATTGAGAGAGGCTTTGTGTATTCGTAGTGGTGTACAAAAAGGTCAGACTGGCACAGGGCACAAGGGGTGGAATATGAACCCGACTTGATCTCTTGCCCAGGGGCCTCTGGCCAAATCAATCTACCGCGAAGGCCGTCGTGAAGATGCTGGTCGAGGTCGCTCGATGGGACACGAGCTAATCATGGGCCCTCGGTCGGGACAGTAGCCGAAGGCGTCTTCGTTGATTGTCGCGCCCAAGGTAGCGTCAGGACCCTGCGCAAGGGTTGAAGGCAAAGAGTTTGTCCACCTGGATGCCGCGCTGTGGGCAAGATACAGTGCGTTCAATGTTGCCGAGTTCCAAAAAAAATTTTGTGGCCAAGGCGATTTCGGCGGCTTCTGACCTGAAAGTCGCACGCCAACAACAGCTGAAGACGCGCAGGCTCAGTCGAGCTCGACCTTAAAGTACGTAGATGTGCGCAGGCCTCGAGTGTCCTCCGCCTTGCCGCACTTGTGCGCACAGACGCTGATCAACGTACGGCACGGTTTCAATACCTTATCAACAGTCAATCATGGCAGGGACAGGTGCTAAATTCCCCCGGTCGCGCACCGAAATGCGGCATCTCTGCAGGCAAATGCTTGCATCAAACATCAGTAAGAAGCTGGACCAAACACGCTTCGGAGCACCCATAACCTGGGGTCCCATCAATGCTTACACGGAAATAGAGACTGAGCTAGGCCTGGTAGTCAGCCCTCGGCGAGTAACCTTGATGCCCAGCGCAACAGCAATGTACGCTTGGCAGGTCGAGCCACATCTGGCGCATCTTTTCACCAAGCAGATCAGCCGCCATGGCCTCGGGGCTTGTCAGGAGATTTGCTCCAATTTGGGCGGGGCCATCAAGGCCATCTACTCGCCTGCTCCCCCACGTCCTCTTCCGCTTCTCCGGCCCACCGCGGGTACCGATGAAACTCCACGTTGCGAGTTCGATATCGCCGCTGCAGTGGCAGCCGAGACGGTCGACTTGCGCAACGAATTGCAGACTTTACAAGATCACTGCCGAGGCCTGGGCCACGCCATGGCTGTTGCGAAGCAGACCTGCTGCATACTCCAGGAACGCGTCAGGCAGGTTGAGGCGAAGAACCAGTTCCAGGACATGTGCATGGATCAGCTCGAGGGCACGCTCAACACCGTCGTGCGCACAATCGAGCTGCTGCGCCAGACAGACACCGAATACAAATCTTTACAATATTATACAGGCGAGCAAAACTTGGCCGTGAACCAGCACATACAGGCGAAAAGCGTCATGCCAAGTAACGCAGCCGAGTATTAAGGTAGGTACCTACTAAGATATCAAGATTCCCCAGTGCAGACCTGAAGATTGCTGACTGTACCCGTGAAAAGGGTCTAGATATTTTGAAGCAAGCATTTCGTACAGAGTACCTCTATCGTTGACGGGAGGCAACGAAATGCGGGAACATGAAAGTACATGTACATTTATCCGGGTGCTTGCATTCCCCGCACCGCGGTCATCCCCAAATTCCCTGCTCGGGCAGGCGATCAAGTAGAAAGTCGACCAGATTGATGTGTAAGTTACTCAGTAACGTGGGCATGGAGTATCCTTGTCACGGGCAGGAGGGAAAGCCAATCTTGGAAAAGAGCGTGTGCAGAGAGAGCACGTCGGGGCGAAATGGCCTTCGACTAGGGGCAAGGAGTCAAGGACAAGGCGAGTTGCCGTTTCAACATGCACCAAGGCGCCAAGGCAATCGGGTCGCTATGGAAAGACAAAGTCACCAAGGTCACGAAGAAAGTTCCCAAGTGACGCGGTTCTGAAGGCCTGCCCGCTCATACGTAGACCCGGGTACTTTCGTACTTCGTATCACGCCTGCAAATGAAACTTGAAGAAATGCGCGCTTCCCCAGTCACACGAAGACGACGTCCACCAAGCTAGGTCAAGATCAACAATATCAAAAGACCTTGTCGGCAGCCGGTGTACCCGTATGTCGAGTCAGGAACACGCCTCTCTCGCATGATTTTGAGCTACGGAAGCGCAGGTTAGGTCGCTGCTGCACCGAAGCTTGGGGTCGAGGACCCGACACAATCCATTCGCGCCTTTGCTCACGGTATGGCAAGTCGGTCGTTCATACTATGTCCGCTTTCCGCCTTGCGAAGAGCCAGCCTGGATCGACGAGCCATGATTGCCCGAGCCGCATAGAAGAGACCCTTTTGTTGTGACCCTAAAGCCGCCATGAGGGGGTTCACCGCGATGCCTATCTCCGTCGAATGGCAGGACGACTCGACCTCTGCAGCGTTCAGATCCACTGATGGCCGAAGCTGGACAAGAAGCGACCCAACAATGGGTTGTAGGCTATTTTCAAGTCAACAACCGTGATCGTTGTCGAGATTGCTTGGGTGATGCCACTGACCTTATGCTCAGAGATGGGGTGCTGCGTGTGGAACGAGCACAGGCGCAGCGACCGATGACGACGGCCCCGACGCGTCTGTGGCCCGCTCGAAGCTGCAAATTAGCAGAGAACGACATGTGAACGTCTTGGAACCTGCCTCCGGCTTTCAAGCCCGAGTGCGCAATCTCATCGAGAACAAAGGCAGCGACCAGCGACAGCGAGCCCCAGCTTGCCGGCTTTGGACTGCAGGCTGCGACTGGTGCGCGACAGGGGAAAGAAACAAACCGCGGGGACGAAGGCTGACGACAGCTCGCCAACGACAGAACAACATATCGCATATGAAAGACGCCAGCCTCTGGGAACACAGAGTGTCGCCTTCCACCCGGAAGTTGCTCGCCAAACGGGATTTCTTGCAAACGAGGTTTCCTTGTCAACAAGGGTTCATTGCACCCACAGGCGAACGAATTGCGATGAGACCGACAGCTCAAAGAGTGCACGATCCATGATCAGAGGATGCACGCCACTCATCAGATCTCGCCAGCGAGCCGTGATGTCCTGTCCCGTCGGGCGATCGGTGGACGACCAAGGTCCTGCCTCATTCGGCGCATCGCCCCCTGGGGAAACTTGGGTCGTTCGAACCAACGTGCAGCGGCCCCCAGATTTGACCTGTGCTGTTGGAACCAACATGCAGCAATTTTCCTTGGTCATGACACACCCACTTCGACCTTTTGTCATTCATGGCCCAGCCTGCAGACTAGAGTCCCGTTGAAGACGGCTGGCGAGCGGAATTACTCCAGAGACATTGGGTATCTCCACAGCCCCCGGCCTCTCCCCTAATTGTCTTGTGCTCGAGTATGTTGGGCTTAGCTAGGTGCCCTCTACTGCAGATATGGCTAATGGCTCATCTACTACTCCCCAATCTTTAGACTCCGGAGCGCGAGGCTGTTTTCCATCATTGCCTTCCCCCATTCTCTCTCGACCCCGTCCCGTCTACTGTGGAAGTCAATGAGACCAAGCCATCACAGTTGTCTGCCATTGTACATTATTCGACCATTGACATCCTTTCTACCAAATCAAGCACCAAGATCAACGACGAACCGCGACACTGCCCTCGCCAACGGGTTATGGTGACAGTCAAGCCCGGCGAGAACTTGCAAGATGGCGGAATCAACGCCTACACGACGCTTCTCGGAGGATTCTGCGCTTGCTTCTCCACGCTGGGGTTCTTAAACACTGTCGGTGATTGGCACAAATTTTACGCCTTAGGTCTCTACGGCCCCATTTCCAACGATGCTGCAATTTGCATCGTCTTGACTCAAGTCATAGTCGCCCTTGGAGCTGCAGCACCAGTGCGAGCCCCCACCCATTATCTGGCAAAGACTGCTGACTCTGACCGGTTCTCACTAACACATTTGAACAGTTCGAATGGGTAATGGGTCTTTGACAGATTCGGTCATATCTGGCTGTTGCGCGGCGGCACGTTGGTCTACCTCGCCGGACTGACAGCTACATCCTTTTCGACCGGCTTCCACCAGACCCTTATCGGCCAAGATCTTGTCACCTCGCTCGGAGCCGGCGCCGTCTTCACCGCAGACGTCATGTCTGTCGCCCTCTGCTTTCGAAAACGACACGGATTTGCCCTAGGGACTTTGGGCGCTGGAGCATCAATTGGAGGAGTCGTCCTACCCATCACGGTGACAAAGTTCGTTGGCAAGATCGGATTTCCCTGCAACCTGCGACTGATAGCTTTAATATTCCTCGGCTTTTTAATCCTGGCCTGGTTGGCTATCAATCTGAAACCGCATGTGCCCTCTCAAAGGAGCTGGATACACCTTCTTAACGACCGCCGTACGCTTTTGACACTTGCGGCTTCTTTTTGCCTGGCGTGTGGCGTATTGCTGCTCTTGAGCTTCATCTTCATTTACGCCAGAATATTGGGACCGGAATGGCCCATAATCCCCTTTTTACCGTCGATATGGAATGCGGCAAGGTCAGTACGCCCCTGGTTTCCGAAGAAGATTGGACTCGGCTGACACACAGGTCATGGACAGTGTGATAGGGCGCGTCGCCTCGGGCCACTTGGGAGACAGATACGGCCTATTGAACGTGATTACCGCGCTATCTTCTTTCTGCATCTTGGCGGCCTGGATTCCATTTAGTAATATGAACAGTGCGACCGCCTTTGTGCTTGTTCATGGTTTCCTTGGGGGTGGCAGCTTGTGGATGATGCTTGGTCTGTCGTTCAGGAAGCCAGTCACACTCAGACCGGACTTCGCGTCGGCGTATTCTTGCCGTGCAGTCGATGGGGGAGCTTAGTCGGCAACCGAATCGCAGATGCGCTCGTCCAAAGTCATGGCGACAACATACTTGTTCTTCAGATTGTAAGCGCAAGCTTTTTCTCCCAAGCAGTCGGCTCGGTCCTGTGAACCAGGTTCTTTACCTACCGTGGAGGGTTTTCAGCCAAGTCAAAGCTGGAGGATTGAGGCTGGCTTTGGATCCTTGGGCTTTGTTGTCGTGGTCTTGAGAAGAGTCGTCCCAGGGGAGCGAGATGAGACTACCGAGCACATGGAGGGTCTGTGCCGTAGCATACATCTAGGATACGGTTCACAGATAATTTAAGCATCTGTTTCAAATGACATTTTGCTTGCCATGGCCGGTGATAATTGAGCCTTTGACCGTTTGCTCGCCATAGAATAAACTGGAATGTGCTCTCTGCAGTTTGGACATGTGTTCTGGTGCACGAAACAGCCTCGGTACGATCCGTCATTGCGCCAGTCGTCAGGAATGCCTGGCGTGTTTCTACCTAGCTATGGTTTTCTTTGAAACAAAGGGGACAGGCAGGGTCGGAGACTATGTGGTGTAGCGTACAACTTGCATTCTCCGGGGAGGACTATTGAAGAGTAGAGATGGACATCCATGGGGGCCAAGAGAACGGGGGCATGGTAGACTACCTGTCAGTGACTCACCAGTGATGCGGCTCGATAGCAAAGATCCACCGTTGAGTTGAAATCGGCCGTTAAGCCATTAAGCCCATAGCGGCGCATCTTCTTTGCTCGAGGAAATGTATGTTGGTCGGACTTTTGCGCCGTCTGCTGCCCAGGGGTCGAATGCCCTGACGCTGGCAAAGGAAGAGGGGGCGAGGCGAACACGAGGGGGGTGGAGGGAAGTGGAAAGGGGTGCGTCTTCTGATTGGGAGGGCCGTGTCTGTAGCATTAGAATCAAGGGAACTTATCAAACAAGCAAGCCAAGTCTGGCTTTGATGGATACAGGAACAAAACGGCGAGAAGCAGCTTTGAAAGAAGAGCGGAGAGCGTGGCCGCCTATTCAACACATAACTCAGACTGATGCTGCACTAAAATGAGCCGAGTATGACTCTCTGTCTTCATCTGCGACTTGGCTTCTCCCATTCACAGCAATCAGCAATCACGGCCTTTGAATATCCCCCAAAAACTGATCTAGACAATGAGTAAAGAACGAAAGCGCTCTCCGGCCCGCACGAGGTCGACCCGGTCAACGACGCGTGCTAATGCCCTCCGGCCACAGTCGGCCGAGAAGAGCAAACTGAAGGGGCGCATCAAGCGGACGGACAAGCAGTCCATCCAGGAGAAGATTCGCAAGAGAAGCAAGACATGCATCAAGAAGACGGAGGAGCTCTTCGACGAGACGGGAACACGGTCCTTTTTTTGCTATCTTGACCCCATTACCAGACAATGGGACGGCATTGTCAAGTTTCCTCCAGGAGAGAACCTCCCCACTGATCTCCTCGGAGAGGTATGTCCCCTCGGCTGCTTCCTAGGATACGACTTGATGTAAGGAAGTTGAGCTTGCTGACGCGACCTCTGCGCCAATATAGGTGGAGGCCTTGAGAAAGCGAGGGCCGAGGCCGAGGCGCAGAGGCCGGCAGCCCAGACGGGCTCAGCAATCGAGCGATGTCGATGCCGCCTTCAATGGCCCTGCAAATCAGATGTGGCAAGTCCCGAGCGACAATGAGAGCGATAACACCTCTGGGACCTGGACTCCTGAAGATAGCTCTGGATCCGAGGTAGACGACCTGATATCGGATGCACCGAGCAAGGAGCAGCCGGAAGAGGACCATGGAATGGATGATCTTGCATCTCCAGCCAGGAAGAAGTGCGAAATGCAGATGCCCTCGGACACAGAGCCTGGCGTGCTAGGGGCGCCGCGACCTGGTGTCGGCGCATCGACGGCGAAGCTCGCAACCATGTCGTCGTTGCCATTATCATTGTCGACGCCGTCAAACTTCGGCCCTGGTGACGTGACTCATGGCGACATGATGGTCGCCAATGCAGGTTCAGTGAGCGCCAACGTCATGATGCCCCAGCACGGTACGCCGTCGTATGGCGACATGCTCTCTGGCATCTGCTATGACTATATGCCCGATACCATGGACGGACTCTTGCAGCAGGGTGCAGACTATCATGCCTTCAACTTCGATAGCATGACTGGGAACTGGCTGAACGATCTCACACAAGCGACGGTCCCGCCTTCTGCGCACAACAACGCCTTCGACGTGCCCCCAGTGAATGCTGCGGCAGGACAGGTTGGTACTACATCCACAATGGCAGCCATGGCAGCCCAGCCCAATGCTCCCGCGTTGGTCGAGAATGTTACGCCTGCGCAGGATCCCGGTGTTAGTCACTCATTGACAGACGTCAATACTCAGCAAGAGGGCACGGCCTCAAAGTTTGGTTCATTCGAGGCACCGCCTTCCAAGCCCGACGAGAGGAAACAGTCTTCCAACATGTCAGGAGCCGAAATTCTCAGCAAGCGGATCCAGGGGGCCGACCGCAGGAGGCTGTATGAGGCTCTGACCCAGCTTCGTCTGAAGACAGGCCCGGCATCGGCGAGCACGGCAATGGGGTCCGGCTCGGGCGAGTCACCAGCTGAAGCTGCTGAGACGGCGGCAGGTTTCGCACGTCTACTGACTCCGCAGAGACGAAAAGAGCTAAAGATTCTCTTGGGTCAAGTCTGTGACAAGGTTGAACATTTAAAGATCTAGGTTGGGGATCTCCTTCTCTGTGAATATCATGTATTTGGGCTCGAGAAACATGTCAACATTTATTGTGCAACATTCTCCATCTATACACGAGGAACATCAAGAAAAAGACAGAATAAAAGACGACTACTACTTGCATACTCAAGCACCTTGGTTATCCACCCTAGACTGCGTATTTTACATGGATTTCATGAAGCGGAGGAACCAATATCATTTCGTACAAGATGTAGAGAAAGCTAGAAATGAGCAGCCAGCCCGCCGTGACTCCCGTATTGATCTTGGCCGTTACCGACCAGTGTCCGTCTTGTATGGTAAAAACGTTGAGCAGGGTCGACATGAGGCCCATAGCCGAGTTCATCAAGATTGGTCTATTGTTCAGTGCGTAGGCAATCACATATGGCATGTCAGAAGGACCGTTTGCATTCTTACTCGGGAGTGAAGAGGGCTTCTCCCGCTTGACGCGCGAGACAGCACAAGGCAAACGTACAAGAGAATGCGTCGCTGAACCCAAAGGTAATTACGGCGCTTCCACCACAGCCACAGTAGCCCCAACGTGGAGGACAGGCAAAAGAGGGAAGCAAAGACGGCCAGCGGCACGTCGCGGCCCAGGTTATCGACCGAGTGGGCAATGGTGCCGGCCTGGTCGAGCATGGTCGACTTGCGCAGCGAGGCAAAGGTCGAGGGAAAGACGAGATAGCCGGCGAGCAGCAGCCACGAGAGAGCGCTCGCGGCCAAATTGTACCGCAGCGGCGTTTTCTCGTACTCGCACAACATGGCCACATACGCCGTCGTGGGCTCCGGTCGCGACGTCGACGTGCCGTAGCGCACGCGGCCCGCCTGACCGAAGGTGTCGGTCCGCGTCTTGATGGGACGAAGGACCTGTTCTCTGGTGTACGTTCGCATAAGTACTGATGCTACTGGGGACTGCTAAAGGAGACAAACTACGGAAGATCCGCACTCGTGGGGAGTTGGGGTTCTCCAAACAGATTCCTTTGGCCACCGAGGATGAAGAACCGAGTCTTTTGCGCGCCGGCTTCAACGTGGCAGGTCTTCTTCTACAAGAACAAGACGAAGGGGAAAAGGTACAGACTACTGAAAGCAGCCGTTGGCAGCTCAAAGTTTCTTCGGATGTTGGAAAAGGGCCAATGGTGAAGTTTTTTGGGGCGAAATCTCGTTGCTCCCATACAGGGCACGTTGCGACGAGCTCAGCAAGAACAATCCAGACTTGGCTGCCAGGCACAACCACCTTTGGAGGCAGCAGGGCAGAGGCGTGCAAAATGCCGTACAGTTGGCATGAATACGTACTGCGAAATTACCCCTCGCTGCACCACCCCCCCGTCTCGTAGCCCCCCTCCCTTTTACCCGTGCCCACCTCTTCAGGCGCAAAATGGAGTGAAGATGCAACCCAAAAGAATCCAAGGTCTTTTCGTCACCTGCAGAATGTCGCCGATCACTCTCGCCCAGCCCTTGTACCAAGAAATGGCTTTTTCCCTTGAGCCGCTTGGGTGGATTCCGCCAAGACGAGGGGCAAGATGGGCGAGGCTCCAGCACTTGCTCTCGTCCACCCCCACAATCCAAAGCCAGGGGTAATGATTCCTGCCAACCCGGATCGCCTCCCGGACCGTTGGGGGTCGTCTCATCTGATGTCAATTCCACTGTTGACAATGCAGGAAGCGGCTCGACACCCCACACTTTCCCCTCCCGTCCTTTGGTAACAGCCACATTCTCCTCCCCAAACACCCCCGTCCTGGCCTCGACGTCCAACCCTCCCACGGCCTTGCAGGTTGTTTTGCCCATTCGCCATCTGCTACCCTCAGCAAAGCTCTCCCCACTGCACCGTCGCCAGCGTTTGCAGCTGCGTTGTATGGCGGCTGCATGCGCGAGGGCGATTAAAGACGGCGGAAAGGCCTCTTGCTGCGCCTTGATCTGGTAGGACAACCTGGCCATTGGCAGACCGGAATACACGAAGCTTTTCTTTCCTAGTCGTTTACGCTCGCTTCATGCATGCATGAGCAATGCCTCCCAGCAGCTCCAAGCTCCGTTCTCGTGCGACGGCCGCCAAGACGCATGCAGAGCATCGCAGGCGCCGACAAGTCAAGCAGATGCGCCGGCTTCGGGACGAGCCCGAAACCATTTTTGTTGCGGAACCCGACGAGATGGACGAGCAATACGTCAACGAGGAGGACGAGGACGATGACGGTTACGACGACGGCCACGACGACAGCCACGACGACGGCAGCGACTCCTAGTGAGTTCCCGCTTCTAAGACTGCCTCAATCCTCGAGTCTATGCGATTGTGGCTGACCTGACATGGTTCAACAGCACCGATGAGGACGCACGAGGCCCCATTTCGGCCCCGGACTATCCCTCGCGTGCTCAGCGCTCCTCCCGCATATACCGGTACGAACAAGTGCGGCCTACTCGCGCTAGTTACCGAGAGCACCGGGCGCAGCTCAACCGGTCCCGTAGGAAAGAGCCGCTACGCGCGGATGCTCCAGCGTACGTGAGCGTTTTCGGAGACCCCTTTGCCGACGTCTTCTGCTCCACCATGTCGCCCAATGAACAGGACTGATATAAATTCACAGTCCTGCAGATGCCGCGAGCCGGCGCCATCAACGTGGTGCCGAGCCACCGGAAGCGCAGACCCTCACGTCGCTTCACGACAAGACGACGAGAATCCTCTCGGCGGTGGAAGAGCTTAGCCGAAGGCACAATGAAGTAATTAGAATATGCGCTCCTACGAGACAGCCTTCGCTGACTGAAAGTCACCCTTTGTGCAACGCATAGTTGGCAACTGAGCACCAAAAATTGACGAAGACGTAGGCTTCCCTACCAGCTTCCACGCGCATACATTTGCCGTGACCTGACTTACCTAGTACCAACAGCGTCTGCACGCTTCTGAATTCCCTCGTCAACCCGCAGCCCGGTCACCCAGAGCCCGACGGCGGTGCCCCAGTGCAACCTCACTGATGCCAGTCCGATCAACGATTCGTATGATCGCAGTCCAACCACGGACCAAAATGCATCACGTAGCCCTACGTTTCCGGCAGTGCTTCAACAAAGGCGTCAAAAGTGTCCTCAAAACAGGCTTGACCCTTGCACTTTTCGTCATCGGCGCTCTAGGACCGACTTGGCGCCGAGCGAGCGGCTCAGGTACATCTTCTTCCTCACTCGAACCGGGGACCGGTGACTGATGCGAGTGTACTACGTACACGCTTCTCGCCGGGGCTTTGCGCTGTAAACCGACGACGGTTGCTTGGCGCATCTGCATGCAGGTCTTCCCAGTGCCCTTGCATTCATTCGGCGCATTTCTTTCTAGCGGCGGGCCTGACCCATGCGGTTGCTAGACATCGTCGTAGGCCGCGTGGATGCGAGCCTTTAACCCATGCCTGGGTCGCTGCCGGGGTTAATAATGCAGGATGAATTTCTTTATCATATTTCCCGTCTGAAACATGCCTTGACTTGATGCGCTCGACCGAAGCTGGTCCAGATGGTTCGTCCGAGTTCATCGCGCCGTACTTTGAGCCCCGGTGCTCGCCTAAGGTAATAATCGCCGCGGAGCCCGCAAGTGACAGCCGACCAGGGACCAGTGCCGCGTCCGCCTCCAGTAAGCTCGATAGCAGAAATAGCCTCTCTAGTTCCCGCCGCTTGCTGCTCGGTTGATCCCCACATGATTGCGGAAAAGAGCGCGGTGCGAGTGCCAGTGATGAACATGATGCGTGCTGCCCGTAGATGATGGCTTCAAGGATCTGGTTAGTCCGTCAATAGAGTCTGTGAAGAGGACTGACGAAGTCTAGCGCAGGGCGGATGAAACGAGTCGCGGCAAGGGCAAGAGCACGAAGCGGGCCGTTTGGGATGAAATACTCGTCACTGACAAAGACTTGCCGGGTTCTTCTACCGATATGGAGAGATGACAAGACACAGAATTTACTCTTGCCCCGATGCGTTGCGGAATCATCCAGCAAGATGTCATGACTAATTGAGCGGAGAAGCTCGCAGAATAAGGTTCTAGTAAGAACTTGCGCCTTGATGTCAGGATGATCCAAAAAAACCTTCTCGGTGGAGCAACACGCGAGCTCTGGCTCGGTCTCTTGTTTCTCTCGTTACACAATTTGAAGATGGGGAGTTGAGTATCTTGGCATCCAACTTGGCCTCAACAGTCAATCGAGTGACTGAATTCCGGCTTTGGCTGTTCCCTTCCCAGTGTCGACGAGGCGACCACGATGGATAGATGGATTGGCGGCCCGCCTCCTGACGGCTAACCAAACCTGGCACAACATGCTTGAAGCAAGATCGCGGACCTGATTAAGGCGACGGCAGTCTTTCACGGTATGCCTTTCATCCCGGCAAATGAGAGGGGCCCCGTCCCGACGGCAGAACTTCCAGGTTTCTAGCGGGAGGACGCCAGTAACGCCCGTCTCGACAATTAATTCATGAGCTCATGGCGTCTAGACCGTATAAGGTCCAGACTGACTGCCCTGCTTTCTTTTCATGACTCCTCGGCGCCTCCTTGGTCCTGCTACCCCCGAAAAGTAGGTGCTCAACTGACAACCCTTAGTCGGAGCTCCGAAACTTTCCGCGCCTCGGTAAGGTGGCATCGGGCGGTCGGACACGCGAGAGCATCATGGCTCGCGGGGATGACCGCGTTGGGGGGACATGGGAAATTTTGGAATTTTCAAGGACTGATATTGCTCCGCGAGAATAGACGGTATGCTAAAAAAGGCTAAATGCATTACGTTGGTTCGTCAGTCATTCCGGCAATCGCTGGTGCTGGTTAAAAACATGAAGCAAGAGAGGAGAGAGAGGACCTCGAGAGTTTCCGTGGAGGTTCGTTCTTCGCGACATTTTGTTGAAATTGAAGATCAAGCCAAGATGAATTTTGCCCCTGGCACAGCTCATCGGCAAGCGCGTCACAGCGTGTCATCTTCAATGAAACCGTGTGCTCGACAACGGGTTCTCCGTCGTGGCGTCAATGAGCGTCACGGTGCCGGCCTCGACGGGCTTGAGCAAGACGTCCTGCTGCGCCATGTTGAATTGGTGAATCTCGTCGTAAAACACAATTGTCTTGCGGCCTATCGGCACCAACTCGCTTACGGCTTCCTGGGAGAACCGCCAGCATTCGGACACGCCAGTGCTCGTCGCGTGGAGCTCAACGAAGCGGCTGCCCTCGACTTGTGGGCGACAGCCCACGGGTAGAATTGCCACTATCAGCAGCCTGCACAATTCTTTACGTGATCTAAGCATCTTACGCATCGGCGCAAATGCGTTTGTACATGTAAGCGATTTTCGTGTACCTATATTGACTAGATGATGAATCGGCAGGTGCTCGGACAGTACTCCCATGTGTTGTCTATCTAGAGCTAAGGAGGAAAGGAAGCGGAACTCGAGGCGTAGCCTCGAGTGCGAGCTTACATTGCCCATCGTCGAATGTTCTCGCAGCACCCGGCTCCGCGGAGCGGGGCCGGTGCTGATGCTGGGGCATGACCCACCGGACCCGGTGCAACCGGGTCCACCAAGCCGGGCACAGCCCGTGACAGAAGAGCTGCTTTCGTTTACCAAAACTACAGGGATGTTTGTGAGTCGTGTCGGCTTTGGTCAATTGGGACTACATGTAGACAGCGATCTGTCAGGAGATCGTCCATGTCATCTTCCAGTTCCCACGTCGGGGATCCGTAATCCCGCCATTTGACTCCGATGTACGTCTTTTCCTGCAGTTCAAAGTAGCCCAAAACCTGCTCTAGGTCAGGGGGTGCGTGGCGATGTGTCGATTAGCCACTGCATGCAGTCCGCCTAGAACAGCAGAAGTCAGGCATCTTGCACAAAGACGATCCAAGTTGCCAATGGGGTCACCTGCCGCCACGGGTTGTTTTCTTTCCCAATGTACTGTATGGGGGGACAACGTCCGGATGCCTATGGCGACAGGTGACTCTTTGTATACGCCATGAGTCCGCCTAACTTGGCTGTTCTTCGTTCTCATAGAATGGCCAACTTTGCGCACTTGTGATGCAGCATTGCCTTCCTGGAAGCCGGCCACGGACCATCAATCAGTACAATATCAGCCAGTTGCTCTGGCCAAAATACGAAATTCTAAGACGCCATTACGTAGAGAGGGGAACTTCAGTGCAATCGCACAAGGCCTTTTCCGTGTTTCAGCGTCCAATCGTCTGCTAAAATAAATGGTCGAATTGTGGCGATTTACTACTTGTCAGCCACCTCTTGCTCAACGTCAGGTGTCCTCGGTAACGACTTGAAAAGCCATGTACATACGTTTGTACGCAATGAGCCGCTTATGCCTGTTCTCTCCGACTTATATCAGACACCGCTCCCAATGTTTTTGCTCACGCCGAATGCTACATTTCTAAGGCCACTCTGTAGCTCCGTTGTCTAATTATGCTCCCACCCAAAACGTCGCGATGGGAATGGTGCTCCAGCACGCACACAGATATCAGTGCCCTCTCATTGTTCCATGCTTCGTATAGTAGGCTCGAGCGAGATCTGTGGGAGTCGAAAACTCAATCCTGCCGACTCATGGAGACTGTTGCCAATGCCCGACATAGCTTAGAGAAGCAAAGCCTACAGCTCGAGATGATGGCGATGAATTTAGACCAGCATAGAGACGTAATAGTGCAGAAGACTAATGAGCTAAAAGCGAGAAACCTCCAACTCGATATCTATCGTCACTTACTCGAGTCGACTCGTCGAGAAATTCAGCAGTTAAAAGTCGTCCACTCCCGGCTGTCCAAGCAAGGTTCAGAGATTGAATCAGAAGCAGCCAACATTCCTGCCGAAGAAGGAGAGTCAACCACAGGGAGGAAAAGAAAGTACTCGAGCATCATCTAGGTTTTCTTAAGACGATAGGCGTATTTGAGACATCATCTTGTGCCTTTGTGTGTTCAGTAGGCAACGGAAGACCGATTCACAATGTAAGTGTTCAGGCCATGGTTCTGCCGGGAGGGCACGTGAAGTTTCTGTTCAAAAGAGGTCCGGTGATATTCAACGCAAGCCAAAGACTGCCACGATATCGGATGCTTGGAGCGAGCCTCTTGGCGAGTAACCCCTAACGCTAATCACTCTTGAGGACTTGATGTGTCTCCCAAAGCCTGTGAAGCCATGAAGAAGAAGTAATGTAACGAGCCATACATATTACTACCAAGGCATGGCACTGCAATACGCTCGCTTTCTCGTCGCCCGCTCACAACTGCCATAACGTCCGGTTGTGGCTGATTATCAACAAGCAACCAAAGTCCTGCGGATGACTGTAGGCATGCTTTCAACGAGAATTATATGTAGGCCGGCGCCTTCTAGCGAATCTGACCACGCCGCTTCAGCTCAGTGTCTTCCCATTGATCATAAACAATTCCCAACAGTTCCTCATAGCAGGGACCATCCCTGGAGCCCGCCAATCGTCTTCAGAGAGCCACTCAGTTATCACCATGGATACTCTAGATGCAAGATCACAGCCAGTGCTCGCCACGTACAAGGGTCATCTTCTCGTATGGACATGCGCTGTCTTTCTCGTTTTGACGTGGATAGCTACAACGATTAGAGTGGCATCCAGGGCTTCTCTCAGAAGCTTCCAGTCAGACGACTGGCTCATGGTCCTGGCACAGGGTCGTAACACGGCTTATTCATGAATGTAATAATGTAAACTGATGCTTCGATGCAGATCCTCTTTACCTCTTCATGTGCGTTCGCCCTCGAAGGAGTCCGAAGGGGTTTGGGTCATCACTATGACGCGATCCCAGACCATGATGACAAAAGCGCCGCATTGATGGTAACTGATTCAGGATCAAGACCGCTTCTCAAGGCAATAAAGCTGACTTGAACGCAAGTGGCAAGCCATTTCGACCGCCGTCTACATTTATGACATGATGTTCATTAAAATGAGTCTAGCCGTAACACTGCTTCGATTCTCCGTCTTCAAGGTTTACCGGTACATCATTTGGGTCAGCCTAGGTCTTGTCGTTGTATGGAGTAACGGCATTCTGTTCTGGGATATTTTCCAGTGCAGACCAGTTGAGAAGCAATGGGACAAAGCGATGGATGGTTTCTGCGCCTCGCCGGAGCAAGTCATATCGGCCGCTTATGCAATGAGCGTTATGTCAGTCCTGTCTGATTGGCTTTATGTGAGTCTCCCTGATACGGGTGAACGGTTCACAGCCGCTACTGACAGACAAGCTTAGGCGCTAATGCCCATACCGATCTTATGGAACGTTAACTTGACATTGAAGACAAAGCTAGCAGCTTTGATCATTCTTGCCTTTGGTATCCTGTGAGTCTGCTGCAACCAGATCAGGGTTACCTGCACATTCCGCTTCCTTGGTTTTGGCGATGAACAAGAAGACTGTCGTCATCGGCATCACTTGCTTACTGCATCTCAAATCGCTAACCTTCCTCGTTTCAAGTGCGAGTGTGGCGGCTTTGATACGACTTAAATACTTGGTCGGCCTCAAAGAGACAGATGATCTTACTTGTAAGTCTACCTAAAATGCAGCATAAGCTACGCAAGACTGAAGTCTCTAGATGCCTCGGTCGAAGCTTCTCTATGGACTCTGGTCGAGCCAGGCATTGCAATCATCGCTTCTTGCCTCGTGACGGTGCGTCCCCTCTTGAGATCTTTCAAAGCACGCCGGGTACGGAAATCTGGCGCTCGATTTGAGCTCTTCGAGTCTCAAAGCAGCGCATCGAGCGGTAGACACACATGTTATCCCCCATATTGTTCCAACTGCGTAAAGGTCGAAGGAAGTTTGATCGAGCATAAGCGTTGAAGGTTGGATTGTAGGAAATCTCGAAAACTTGCCATGACTCCAGAACCATAGTCAAAGATTCAGAAAGCATGATATCAACACTTGTTCAACGGTAGTCGCTGAGTTATAGCTTGTGCAGATAAGTCGTTGGCAGCGATCCTATTAATTTTGGTTGAGCGGAAAGCCTTTTGACAACGCATTATGGTACGTCAAATCCCACTAGCGTTGTCGATGAGAAACAATGTAGATACAGTCCATGGAGAAGAGGACCGTAGCTTTCGACTTCATCTTTCACTTTGCACCATGGCTGGGATTAATGAAGTTTATCCAACGTTCCTAGCCGACGCAGCTCTCATCCTGCAAATTTGAGCCATCAGTGGGTCGTCGCAGTCAAGCCCGCGATTGAGGATCTAGGAAGCACGAAGCAGCGGGTCCTTAGACCAGTCCACAGCTACACCCCATAGCCTGGTTCTTCTTGGACTTAACGAACTTGCGTCCACATCGCAAGTTTCATCGGTCAAGTATTTGCTACGTGTAGACGCCGATGGAGATCACCACTCTAACAGCCGTGTGTCGCTTGCTTACGATTTGCGCAGAAATGGCAGCAGTCCCCCCCGAGTGACCTTGATTCACTATCGAGACAATTGGAGTGGCGAAAAATGGCTCTCTAGTATCGCGGATTAGTATGAAGAATGAGGTAATTTGTATCCACCTGGCCATCTTCACGTGGATATAACAGTACATCCAAAAATTCTTCGTACCCATTATCCTCTTCAAAACCAATGGCGTGACTTCATCGAGCTAAGGAACGCCATTAAATCCAGCGTAGGACAGGGCGTGCCCTAAATGCATGACCGTGTGCTCGTTCGGCGTTTTGCACCCTTTTGCGCGTGCACGGATGCATTTAGCCGAAGGTCAATCAAAGCGTCGATTTGCAAAACACAGCGAACAAGCGCCGGACCTAGCACGTCGATGATATCAAGAACACCCAGGCATCAAAAATGTCCACATTTTTCAGCCGTTGAGGAAACAGTCCATATTTGGATGACACCAGGCCAGGAATAAAATAAGAACAGCGCGATACTGCTTACACCCAAGTACGTCGACCTTATCAACATTAGATAGTCGCAATGGAGCATTCACACAGTCGCACACCGTCCCAGCGTTTGATTGGACGCCCTCCAGCGGCCAGGTCTATAGATCACGAGGTTTACGCACTTGGCGGTAGCCCCAGTGCTCTAGACTTCTCCCAGCAACGACTTCAAGCAGAGAAATCGAGGATACACCCTAAAGAGCTTATTGCCGAGCTTAACCGCAAAATCGGGAGGATGAGGGAAGAGCTGGAGTACTACAAGCGCCTTATCGACGAAGCCTTGTACCCCCTGTTATCTGACATCGAACATTGCTCAAGAGTTCTCAACGGAGCCGTGGAGCGATGCTATGCCGAAGGGAAAGTCGCCCGATAAAGAGTGGATGAGAGCAAGCGAACACTGCACCTGAGTGGGCGCTGCCGCTGCCCAAGTGTTCGTATTGGGGGTGATGTTAGGCGCGCTCTGTTTGCTAGGCCTAATAACGAGGTGATACGGATAAGGGTAACTTCGAAGGGGCGACGAGAGTAAATGGAGCAAGACGTGTACAAGTATTTTCGGCTTACACAAATAAGGACTGAATGACCAACCCTACTGGCTAAAGTGGCCTTGCAGTCGCATTGTGCTGTGCCAAGCCCAGCCACAGACGATCAAGATGGCAGCTTGGAGATAACAAGACAACCTGATCGAGGTGTGCAATCATAAAAGACAGCTTGCAAGCCGATAGAAAGATCCAAAGGGGGGAGAACATCTCGGAAACGTGAGATTTCTTCTTTCACTATAGTAGTGTGTACAAGATCTTGCATAATAATTCACCAATCGTGCCCAGAGCAAGGCAATCCAAGCCGAGGAACAATGACAAGGAAGATTACAAATTGAGTCAGGTCGCAACTGACAGGTTATGTCCGCTTGTCTCAAATGGTCAAAGAAGAAATCAGCTGATCATCACAGCGCCTCCTGCGGGGCCTGCTGGAGCATTGTTTTGCGCATTGCAAACATTGCCTGTTCATGAAGCCTCATCTTGTTACCATTTGGCAGTAAGAAAGGGTGCTGAGGCATGTCAGTATCAGTTCATGTCTTCGCTTTGCATGTCTCACCTCAAGTTCCGGTATAAGTCCATCCTGCAGACTGGCTCTGAAAGAGATGGCGCTTCGCGTCCAGCCCAAGAGAGTCCTCCCAGCCACTTCCATAAATTCGTCGAGATAGGCAGCTATATACGCACCGTTGGCTTCCTGGATCTCCTCGGCAAGGAGCGGCTCAAAGTCCCAGTCCAGAACTAACGCACCGTTAGCAATCCAGACTGAGGGACATGGGACCAAGGCATTGGTAACTTACCTATCTTGACAACACCACGATACGACACACGAATGCTGTGAATGCGGAAAAGGATTGATTGCTTCAACAAGAAGTGAACGGCGGACGTGATCTGAGTTTTGTGTTAGCAAGGCTGCGCAGCGCCCTCAATGTGTGAGAGAAGCTCCACCTGCGTCATGACGACTGCAATCTCCGGAAGGTTTAGCGGCAAGATTTCATGGACATCCAGGTCGACGAACTCATAGACGATGCTCGAGCTGTCAGTTGAGACGTATAGAGCGATTGGATGCGCAATGTTTTCGTGACTGATGTCCGCCAAACGGCTGAACTCCTTGAAAGCGAGTCCGCTGACGCGATGGATGACGGCGAGCTGCCGGGTAAGGCGCTGCCGATGTTGGCCGATCCAGCCTCCTCTAGTTTCGGCCAGCATGTAGTAATCCTCGGTAGGACACACGTTCAGGTAAGCCGTCAGATTGACCTTGATTGATAGGTCCTTGGCTTGCCATGGAAATGGCTGCTTCCTCCTAAGCGACATGCTGCTTGGAAATCTTTCGTCGGCTGGGTCTAAATCACGTGATGAGATGGTGGTGGATGGAAGAAGGATTGCCGCTGACAGTTCTGTTCGAAGGCTAGTCTGTACTTAAAAAGTTCGCTTGAAGGAGACGGAGCCAAGGGTGTGAGAGAGGGTCGAGTTGCTAAAAAAGCTGATTCTGGATGTGAAGCCTCGATCCAGTTTGCATAAGAAGGCCCTCGTTGCTGCTCGCCCTCCTGAGAGCCACCTTTCCTTAATGGAGTCATCATCCAGACGTGCTTCAAGTATTTACTCAATCAATTCTAACAATTTTGCGTTAGACGAGTTATTGCAAGATCTTTCCGCCCCGGCTGAGCAATATGAAGAAACGACCCTCAGCGTTTTAAGAGACGAGGAGATTGTCTTGAGGCAGCAACTATACCGAATCCGGAGACTATATAGCGCCTTTCTTGAAACACTGGAGACGGTGGCCGAGGTGTCCAGTCAGATTGAACAAAGTTTGCAATATGCTCGACGGCAGATGGAGATATCCAAAAATCGATTGTTGGCCAACTGCACGGCGTTTTGAGCGCATTTGGAAGTACTTGCATGGGAGATCGATCGAATTTGAGCCCCGATTACTTTATTCCGACAAGTAATTGCTCGGAACGTGGGCATCGTTGCGTTTTTGCGCAAGCAAAAGATAAAGCCGTTCTGTGCTGTCCTTCAGGCGCTCACGGCCCGGAATCTTTTTGGATCATGTTTGGTTTGCCCTCTCCTGCCATTATTTCATCGTGGACCTTAGGCTCAGGCCAACCACATCAGTCTAAAGTCTGGGATTTTGCGCAATCAATATGTTAAGTGTTCTTCGATCACCACTCGGGCCTACGACTGCAAAGTGCAAACCGTCGCAATCCCTTGCCGACGTGTGGCCGCGTCCATCACATCCCATATAGTATTGTCATTAATCTTTGCTCGAAGCTGCAGTTGAGCTGAGTCGTTCTCAGTCTGCCTTAGGGGAAATAAGAAACATTGCTTCGAATTGCAAATCACGATCTTTCCGAACGATATCGCGAATTTGGTTTCAGAATGGGTTGGTTGCCCCAGTACGACAGTATGAGCCGGGGGGACCCCCCTCTCTGACAGGGAAAAAGGCCAAAGATGGCGAGATTGAGCGTGTGTAGCGGCCTCTCTCGCACAATACTCCGACACTGCGAAAATGGTGAGTAGAAGATGCTGTGACGCATCCACTTCCCGCTGTTTACATCGGTGGATACAAATTAGGGACTCAATCACTCCTTGGGGTCCTTGCACCTGGTTCACCTCGAAGAGCCATCACGCACGCCGGCATTTTCACCATGACTCGCTTTTTCAAGTTCCTTTTCTTGACTGGATTGCATCTTGTCCCGGCCATTGTCATCTTAGGCATGGCCGCCCGCATATCCGTTGATTCCGACAACGCAGACCAGGGCGTGTTCAAACAATCTGTGAGAAAGACCTGTTACCTGTTCTTGAGCTCACAGGTCTGAAAACTGATTCTTATTGAACTGTGTATAGTTCGGGCTCAACCTCTTCGCTAGAGGTCTCCCAGATCCGCTCGGCGAAGTGGGAGCCCAAGTTGGCAACATCGGCGGGCGGCTCGGAGAGCAGGCGACGCGACTACCCAAAGACGTTTCGAACCGGGGTCAGAGCGTCGCCGCAGCGGGGGAGGCATTGATATTGGGGTTCTCGGTCATGGCGCTGTGGATAATTACGGGGCTTCTTGGAGCGGCTGACAAGCTACAAGTCATGGTTCAAGACATGTTTCACGTCAAGAGCACCGTACACAAAGGACCTTTGCTCCACGATTTCTGGATGGTGTTTGGCTTTGCTACCTGTCATATCTTTACGTCCATCATTTGCGTCTACTTTGGGATAGACAAGAGACAATAGCACTGGCCCTTTACTACATGCAGCCCGGGCAACGAGCAGCGTTGAATGTCTTTTTTGCGCCGCTCGTCTCGCCTAGCCAAGAGTTATCGTTTGTAAAGCTCCCATTGACTGCCTTCAGGGGGACTCACAGGTTCGGAAGGATGATGATCTATTCACGACGAGACGGATTCTTTGCACCGGGATTGATGTTAGATGGGGCGAAATCTGCAGAATATGAGCCTTGGCAACAACAATGTGCTCCTGCTGAAAGGTGTCGACGAGAAGCTCCCAAAATCATCATTGACACCCGCCCTGGTCTACACGTTCATAATGCAATGGGCATCGAGGAG
Source organism: Hirsutella minnesotensis 3608 (assembly GCA_000956045.1). Classification (NCBI taxonomy): domain Eukaryota; kingdom Fungi; phylum Ascomycota; class Sordariomycetes; order Hypocreales; family Ophiocordycipitaceae; genus Hirsutella; species Hirsutella minnesotensis. The sequence continues at coordinate 62,628 of KQ030617.1, forward strand.
GTTGTTAGGAGAGTTGACCTGGACGTAGCATGTTGATTTAGCAAGCCATGAATGCAGGGTCCAGCCTCTTTCCAGTGGTCTATCCATGCATCAAGTAAATGGTGCAGCATTGTAATACAAGGAGCTCCGCGAACGTCTCGGTTGAGGTTCGCATTCTAATACAATCCCCTCCATGGCCGCCACATCACTTTTCAAATCTGACCATCGAGCTTGCGGCCTGCAGTAGAGTACGAGGACTGCCAAGGCCAGAACATGTTCATCATGAAGGCCTTGGTTTTGACTCTTGTTGATTGATGTGGCACGATTTGTTCATCAGCGGTCTACTTAAAGGTCGATTAATCTCGAACAGGTCGATGAATCTTGAACAAAATGACTAATGTTCTAATATTTCTAAAGCCCCGTCATAGTCCGGCTGCCGATAGAAGTTAACTACCGTCATGCCGTTCACGGTGAGCCAAAGGACGTCACGAGTCGCCGCAGGTCTCCTTTGATCAGCGACGAGGCCTGCGGAACGCCGGACGTACGTCATGACTCTCGGTCGAGTATCGTGGCCGTCCCAGTCGTTGACGGGTGAGAAGGTGTCATAGGCCGGATGCGTCTTGGTTAGGCATCGGCCATCTTTCAGTCTTGTCCGTGGCTCCTGCAACAAAACAATGCCGTATTGTTCCGAGTCGGCCAACGCGAGCGCACAGTCATGTGCCGGCGGAATCTTGCCTACGTTGGCTTGAAAGACTCGTAAGGTCCTCCGATCGCTTCGACTGTTGGGGGAACAGCGATGCATTAGGGCAACGTCACGGGGCTAGTGCGTCGTTTCTTCGACGGGACGACAGGACTGAACTTGTCGTCATCGCTATAGCGCGCGGCGGTGTTGTGGCCACAACGATGATATGAGGGTGAGGACGCGGCTCGGTCTTGAGTGGCGCTTCTGCCGGATCTTCCATCCTCTCCAGCTGCCTGCGGCGCCATCGACTTCGAAGAACGTGACTGACTTGAATCAGGGCTCTGACGGGACTGCTCGGATCCATTGTGACTTGGTGTCTGCCGCTTCTGCTGCGCAAAAAGCTGGGCTCCCGTCTGCCTTACCAGGCTCTTCTCCTCCTTCGTTAGGCGCCGTATCATGCCGTGAAAGCGCTTAGGGTGGGCAGGGCATTTGGGGTCATCCGCGTTGAGAGAGCGGCTTGACTTCAGCACATGGAAATATATGTCTGTCATGTTTTTCGTGATTGCTAGTTCTAGTTGTATTCCTTGAGCATGCTTTGCGGGCTCTACTACTCAGCGTGCATCAACTCAAACGTTTTCAAATACGTGCTCAACGCTGGCCGCACCATTTAGTATCTCGGATTGAAGCTTCAGCGGACACTAGCCAGTCTGCCAGAAATATGCGCGAGACGTGCATCGCGCTCGCCATTTTCATGGTCGTCATGTGAGCGGCTCAAGAGAGATGTGCTGTCGCCCTGGAAACGTTGCGTACATAGAGCATACTGGATATCAACTCCAATCTGTGATAAATGTTGTGGAATGCGTAAAGAGAAACTTCAGGACATCTGCGCAGGTGGATACCACGTCACAATCGCGATGAAAAGCCACTCTACTCCATGCACTTTGCGCAAGTCATAGCTGAGGCTTCGCCTCAAGTTTTCTTCGCTTTCTTTGAATACACGAGGTATAGGTATGTATGTCTGCTGGCTTCTATTGTGCAAGTTTTTGTCTTGTACCCACTTGTTTGACATCAAGCCTGCCCTGTTGGTGGCAAACGGTCAATCTACCTTGACACTCCGTTGAGCGACGCCAGGATCGGCTGCGGCCAAGATGTCGCCGATTTCCTCCGAGGTACTTTCCCTTACATCGCGGTATCCTCCTCGTCGCAAGCGGTTTGTTCATCGTCCACCTCGTCACATATGACGAGGTGGGAGTGATAATAGCGGAGCACCTTTAGTTGATCGTCAGTCAAGCCTTCGAGGTAAGGAAGAGACAAGAAGCCGACGGAGGCTTGCCTTTTGGGGACACTTTTGGTAAAGGACCCAGGCACCGTGCTTCGTCTTTTGACCGTTGGCCCAGGCGATGTAAAAGGTGTGGTCGCCGTCGGGATCAAATTGGCACGCATCAATGGACGCGACGTCGTCTTCCCAGGATCCTGCTGGCGGAGTCCACGGCCGCGCTTCTGCGGACCGCGCCGCTGAGGGTTGCGGGCCGGACCGCTGGGTGGGGTCGCGTTCTGGTGTCTTGACCCTGGTGACTTTGGGTGCTTGTGTCGGCGCTCCGCTTGGGGTGGCCTGTGCCGATCTTTTTACTCCTCGGCTGGGTCTCTTGGTCCTGGCCGTTCCATCGACAAGGCACTCCATGTATCCATGTACCATGTCCGGGAAATCCTGGCTGCAGTCGAGGAGACATTAGGACAGGTTTGGCCTCTGGAGAACTAGGCAGGGCATCTCTCACAGAACATCATCTTCGTTCTCCCATTCGGTCTGGTTGCGCGGGGTCCCCCATTTGACGAGCAGCAGCATTGATCCCTTTGTCGAAAGGCCATGATGACTCTAAATCAGCGCCGGTCTTGACGAGTGATACTTTGGTACTTGCGGGGCGCATCGTGCAGACATTGAGTACGGAGTACAAGAACTTGGACTTGATCCACAAATGCAGCGGGGTCGTCGTTGTTCGTCGCACCCACCCAGACTCGTTAAAAAGGGGAGAAAAACTTACGTCGTCCTCAAGTCTGTGATCCTGGATAGCTTCAATAAGAGCATACTGGATATCAACTCAAATCTGTGATAAATGTTGTGGAATGCGTAAAGAGAAAATTCAGGACATCTGCGCAGGTGGATACCACGTCACAATCGCGATGAAAAGCCACTCTACTCCATGCACTTTGCGCAAGTCATAGCTGAGGCTTCGCCTCAAGTTTTCTTCGCTTTCTTTGAATACACGAGGTATAGGTATGTATGTCTGCTGGCTTCTATTGTGCAAGTTTTTGTCTTGTACCCACTTGTTTGACATCAAGCCTGCCCTGTTGGTGGCAAACGGTCAATCTACCTTGACACTCCGTTGAGCGACGCCAGGATCGGCTGCGGCCAAGATGTCGCCGATTTCCTCCGAGGTACTTTCCCTTACATCGCGGTATCCTCCTCGTCGCAAGCGGTTTGTTCATCGTCCACCTCGTCACATATGACGAGGTGGGAGTGATAATAGCGGAGCACCTTTAGTTGATCGTCAGTCAAGCCTTCGAGGTAAGGAAGAGACAAGAAGCCGACGGAGGCTTGCCTTTTGGGGACACTTTTGGTAAAGGACCCAGGCACCGTGCTTCGTCTTTTGACCGTTGGCCCAGGCGATGTAAAAGGTGTGGTCGCCGTCGGGATCAAATTGGCACGCATCAATGGACGCGACGTCGTCTTCCCAGGATCCTGCTGGCGGAGTCCACGGCCGCGCTTCTGCGGACCGCGCCGTTGAGGGTTGCGGGCCGGACCGCTGGGTGGGGTCGCGTTCTGGTGTTTTGACCCTGGTGACTTTGGGTGCTTGTGTCGGCGCTCCGCTTGGGGCGGCCTGTGCCGATCTTTTTACTCCTCGGCTGGGTCTCTTGGTCCTGGCCGTTCCATCGACAAGGCACTCCATGTATCCATGTACCATGTCCGGGAAATCCTGGCTGCAGTCGAGGAGACATTAGGACAGGTTTGGCCTCTGGAGAACTAGGCAGGGCATCTCTCACAGAACATCATCTTCGTTCTCCCATTCGGTCTGGTTGCGCGGGGTCCCCCATTTGACGAGCAGCAGCATTGATCCCTTTGTCGAAAGGCCATGATGACTCTAAATCAGCGCCGGTCTTGACGAGTGATACTTTGGTACTTGCGGGGCGCATCGTGCAGACATTGAGTACGGAGTACAAGAACTTGGACTTGATCCACAAGTGCAGCGGGGTCGTCGTTGTTCGTCGCACCCACCCAGACTCGTTAAAAAGGGGGGGAGAAAAACTTACGTCGTCCTCAAGTCTGTGATCCTGGATAGCTTCAATGAGAGCGCTAGAGCATACACACGCGTCAAACTGTGTGCCGTCACTTTGTCCGAGTTCCCGCGTCGCAACTCACCCATCGTCTCGTCGCGGGGGCGAGCTGTGGTCGGTGAGGCTAAAGAGACTGCCCCGCGTCCTGCCAGATCGTCGTGGCGCCATGAGGAGGGGCAGAGGTGGCGGCGGGACTGGTGCGCGCGACAGCTGGCGGGAGCCTGGCAAATCGCACCTCAATTTTTGCGGGGGCTTGGTCGCGCTTTCGAGTCGAGGCACGAATGAATCGGTCGAAAGGCATTGTGCTGGAACAATCAGGCACTGGCGACGGGGTATTTTTTGATTCCAGTTGGGAGGGCATGGCGTTGGGGCCGACGCTGTGCCCCGCAACAAAGAGCCGGAACGGGAGGAAACGCAAAGAGCCAAAAATGGCGGATGGTCTGTGGGGCATTAAGCCAGGTCTGGCTTGCAAGTGGCCATAGCAAGGATGCCGCAGTCGAGGGAAATCCGCCAGAATCAGCTGCACAACTACGCAGTGGGAAATGGACAGCAATCGCGGGCTTAGAGGAGCCCTCCGGCAGATACAAAATGCCACTTTTGTATGACAGGATGGTCAGAATAGAACACGCGCAGACTGCAAACCCTCGTTCTGGCTACGTCGGTTCACTACTGTACTGTACAGTACTGTATGTATTCTCACAACTCGCAAAGACGTCTACGCGTCCATGGGAGCGCCGTTTTTGGCGTTGCGAGGGCCCCAAAAGGCCAAGAAGGGCGTCAAGCTCAACTGGGTTCCGCAAAATACGTATCCGTGCATGTACGAAGTACCTGGGTACAGTAAACGGCCATTGTTGGCTCAATGAGGGTGCGTGTCCCGTCAGCCTCTTACCACACATACAGGTGAAGCCCACGAATGGCGCGTTCCCGTATCGAAAGCTGCGACTTTACTGCAAGAGAGGCTGACAGCAGGCAGCACTGGAAATGCGCGCCGATGCTAGACTGTAAGTTGCGCTAGTGTCGCGACCGGGCCGTGCTCAATCAGCGCTTCCCTCGGGCCTGCCTCGCCATCAACCTTGCTCTGTCGCCGCTGCTTCTGTTGAGCCGTAAATTGCCAACCGACAGTATCGCATGCGGATTGCGCATCCAAGCCCAGGCCGTCTGCCACGAGCTGCTTGGCCAAGCCTGGCCCGAAATGGCCCGTTGGCGCAACGCCGTTGTGCCCCTGGCCGTTGGCCCAAGTACTTGTACCACGACTTGCCGCGAACCCCTCTGCGTGGGTGTGGCAGATGATGCCTCATGAAGCGGGCGACGACGCCGACATGTCTCAAACTCCACTGGAGCCGACATCCGGGGAGATGCGCGCGAAAGACAATTGGAGCAGAGAGTGCCGTCCCGCTGCCCAAGAAAGGGCCAGATGCTCGCTGCCTCTCGCAGCCTGCCCTGGACGCCCGCCAGTCCCGTCGCTGTTGGCTCCGCAGGGGCAGCGACTTGCGATCCCCCGTCCAGGTGCCGGGGACGGCGATTCTTCAGCTGCGTGTAAGCCGCCCCGCCCCCGCTTGTTGCCCGTGTCCGATGAGCCAGCGCCTGCCATCGCAGCAGCCCCGTCGCGCCCGCGTGAGGCGCCCTACGTCGCAGCCGATGCTCCACCTCTTCGACATCCCCCGCAACGGCGGCCCGACAGGCCCTCCTCCCCGCGGCGTGCTCGCTCGCCGTCGACGCCGCAATCTGACGAGCATCTCAAGGCTATCAATTCAGCGGACGCGACTGTTTCGACAAGCTTGCCAGCCGCTGATTGCCGATCAACCAAACAGAGCGTCTCGCCATCTGGTCCATCATCTCACCTACACACCCGTCCATCTTCTGCGCGCCCCAAGAGACCCTGGCGCAGCACCACACCTGGCCTCGAGCCCCTTCGCCACGAACCCTGCCTATGCTGTCGGCAGCGCACTCTTTGAAGGCACCCTCAGACTCCAGTCTCCGCCAGCACTTTCTGTCTACAAATCTTCCCGGGCGGGACTTGCATTTGCACTTGCAAGGCAAGCTTTGCCATAACCCGATGCGGACAAGGCTCGACCATCATCGCAACCGATGTGCAGCTCGTTGCAAGTTCGACCTACTAGAGGGAAGCTTCGCTATTACGCATTGCCCTCCTCCAGCTGCCCGGTGACCTCCAGATGTAGTTGGATGCAGGCGAACGGGATTACGTTCCTGAGCAGAAGTTGCGGAGGGCCTTCAGTCACTGACGCAGCAACCCAAGGTAACACGCGGGGAGGAGCTGCCACTGCGAGACCCTGAAATGAAGTCTAGCAGGAAGATTGAGAGTGAATATTGATCAAGTGCAGGATATTTTTATGTTAATAGGGGAGTAGTGGACCATGAACGAGGGAGATTTCCGAAACTAGGGTGGCGGCTCACGTCGCGAGTGCTTATACCGAAATATCAGGGGCCTTGCAAAGGTCTTGTACTCCTGGATGACGAGAATTTCATAGCATCTCACCACAACTCAAGCCTAGCTACAAATCTCGTAGCGTTCCGCATTGGCTATAGAGATGCTGCAGCAAACGACGCTGCCGAGTTTGTTTCTCGGTCAAGGCAATGGTCCTGAGAGTGGAGGCCGTGCGCCGTGGCACTCTACCATTGACGCCGAGGC
>KQ030618.1:2065-30142 GCA_000956045.1 Hirsutella minnesotensis 3608
ACTGTCTCTTTCCTCGAGTGGTGATCAAAGTGCTTGAGCCAGCTCAAACTGTGACGATCATTGGAGTAGCCGGTGGGCGACGTCCCAATCACCGTATCTCCTTCAAGCTCTTTTTGCTATATGTGACAACTCATGTGCATTTGTCCAGATAAGATCAGGAAAAGCGGGATGACCCTCCCTCCGGCCGAGACAGCCTCAATCGCCGTCGCAGACTCACGATTCACAGGTAAACCGAAGTACTGAGCCCGCCTCCTCCTTGTGACCACGAGTTGGTCCTTGCCGACACCGATCTGGAATCCGGTTTCGTCCATATTCCAGACATCCTCTGAGACGACCCCATTGGATTCGATGACAGTCCGAAGCTTCTGGAAGTACTCATTGAGCATCTCGACATCTTCCGATGCTTGTCGATTGGCATCTAAGACTTTTGACGGGAAAAGACTGTAGCCATGTCGCTTGATGAAACGTCCAGCCCATTTCAAGCCGACTTGAGGTGGGCTTCTGTCATTCTTGGAAGCCCGGGCCTTTAAGATGCAGTTGGCGGTGTCCTGAACAAACTCCTTCCGCACAGCCAAGTTGATATTGTCTAAACGATCGATGTACCTACACAATGCCGTCTCTTCAGCCTTGGTCAGCTTCGTGTGGAATTCAGGATTCCCATTTCTAGGTCCTCCCTTAAAGTGGGGGCGGGCACGAGTACTGTAACAAGCCTGGCTCGACGGCGGGACAAGCAAGGGCAAATCTAAATTAGACGACGGCCTCACCGACAGGGGCCCTTCAGCTAGCAGCGCATTGCGAATCCCCACTCCGATTCGGGATGTCGCACTTCATTGTCCTTGTGTGCGTAACCGGAGATCATTAGGCTTACTGGGAAGTCGGAGATCTGACGCTGCCCAGATGATACCAACACAGGTTCGGAAACCGACGACGCGCTGTCCAGATGGCCGAGAGTTTTTCTTTGATTTGCTCATAAAAAGACGATGAATAGGCGCCGATTGGCGACAGTTTCCGTAGCCACTCCGCTCTTTCGGCCTCGTCCTGCAGTTCGAGGCATGCAATCAAGAGCGGCAAGTCCACAGAGCACGGGACCCTTCCAGTGGCTTGCAAGGTCATGTCGAGCTGGTCGAGAATGGTGGAAACAAGGTCTAGCGCCAAGTCTAGCTGCGACCCAAAGGGACATCGTAGCCGAAGAAGAACGAGCAGGGCCGCTGTTTGCATAACCTTTGCTTGGCAGACCATGTGTGTGACTTCGGTGGCGGTAAACAGATCGGCGAGCTCATCGGACAGAGAGGGACTCCATTCTTGGATACTCAACTCGAGGGCTTTTTGGCGCTCGGCAACATCGAGGGCCCCATCGCTTTCGTGCAGCATGGCGCTCAGCTCGCAAATGTCATGCAAGTAAGGTAGCAGAGTTGCGCAAAGTCCGACATAGCGATCCACGTGGGTTGTCGTGTTGGGAAATTCGAGCCGCAGGGTTGGGACTTTGGTCTGCAAAAGACACTCGGTGATGTCAGTCAAGACAAGGTAGTGCAGAAACCCGAGCTCCTCGGACTGGACGTCGCACATCAACTTGTAGACCGGCTTGACGAGGCTGATCGTCTGGACGCAAATGGTGCTTGCGTCGAAGATGCCGAGCTTCAGGCTAAAGGTAAGCAACGTGGCACCCAGCACCAGACAGACGGCCGCGTCCTGGGTATCCCTGACTTTGAAACAGCGCAGAGTCGAGACGGCCGATGAGGCGCGCCGAAGGCCGTCGTTCAGCTCACTTCCGTCGGGCAGGGAGTTGGACCTGTTACTGCTCACCAGGGCGAGGGCCATGTAGGCATCCAGGAGGGCTATTTTGGAGGATAGAAGGTGCGAAACAAGACAGTCTTGATGTGGCTTATAGAAGCTGGATCCTATGATGAACTGCCCAAGGAATTCGTCGTCGAAAATGATGCGTTTCAGCAAGTGCAAATCGCCGTTAGACAGATCTCCGCTGAGTTTGCGCTCAAGCTCTGGAGCGGTCAAGGAGGCTCCAACCGCATCCAGCCGCTCAATGGGCCAGGAGCTCGCGTATGAGGATGACTCGGGAGAAGTATGGTCATTAGAAGCCTTCTCGGCAGGCCTGGCTGGAGGCCGGCTCGATTGCGCAGAGGATTGCGGGCCGCGGCGCTGCCGATAGGTCTTCCTCGGGAGGCGGTTTTTTTGGCACACGAGGTGGAGGCGAATGCAGCGTTCACATTGAAAGGCACCTGTCGTCCAGTTACAACGCTGTTTCTTGGAGTGGCACTGGTCGCAGGACCGACGACCTTGAGAGCGGTAAGCCATGACTGCATGAACGTGGTGGAGGGCGTGCCGGCTGGTATATTTGCATGGTGGTGGGGCTCGAGGAATCAAGATTTCTGGATATCCTATTGATCTCTAATATTTGGCATTCGCAGAGGTCTGCGATGTTGATATAACATATCTCCGCCAAGGGGTTGCACTGTCAGAGCTACCGGTACATGTCTGTTTTATCAAGCTAAGACATGAATGATAATGACCGGCTAGCCGTTCTTAGCGCTGCCGCAGCAACAATACAGGTGACAACTGCAGCACCTGCTTCTATGCCGTTTCATGCCGATGGGCCGTGTGTTTGAAGTTACCAACTCTAAAATGATGCGCAAGGATCACTTACAATCAGGGCTCCTAATAGTGCAAGTAGTGCGTGTGAACACCCCAAACGGCCCCTTCAGTGCGTGTGACGCCACTGGACCAAATTGCCAGTGCACTCGGCCTGGGCGCACTGAACTGGCAGTGCAGCCCAGATGGCCAAACCAAACTGTCCGTCCGTTCGTCAGCGACAAACTGCACTGCACTGCGAACTGCAGTTTACACTTATCAGTGCGATATGTAAAATGCTGGCGACAACTGTTCAGTGGGAACAAAGTGGACGGTGTCGGCGATGATGAGGCGGCAGTGTCACTCGCGTGGTCGGCCGCATCCGCGTGAGTGAAATCGTCCATGGCGTCGCGAACTTGGAGGCAATCAGATACTGAAGAAACGTCTTGGGCATGTCGAAGTCGACAACCTTGTTACTGGAACGACCGCAACGACGGAACAAGGCGTCATTGCCGTAGAAATTGCAAAGCGCGACGAGGCCCTGATAAAACATCTGGCGCATCACGGCGCGATTCATACGCTCTCCAATCGCCAGACCGCTTCACAATCACTGAACTTTCACCTCTCGACTAGTCTTGATAGAGCCACCGGCTTCCCATCATTTCACCTTGAGGGATGTGATTGGACGTCAAGCTCATTCTGGGACGCCCGATTTTGGCCATAATCTGACCAACTTGACCAATAGCGAGCCGGAACAAAGAGCTGCAGTCTCTTGAGCACTTTACTGAGCCTAATTCACGCTTGCATGCGCAATATTGCGCATCTGGTCTGCTTTTACCCTGTCGCATCTGTTTCGTGTTTGTCGCCGGGGGAGGGGGGTAAGAACCAGAGGGTTTGTAAAATTGAGCAAGAACGCATCCCGCCATTTTAATCAGTGAATGACTCGTTGTAAGGAGGCCAGAAATTACGTTCACGGTTCATGGTAAAACGCTACAAGTTTAGCTTACATATGGAGGGTTCAGGATCGGACGCGAACCGCCGTGTACACACCCGCGGAATCATGTCATGATCGAGTCCAAGAGTTGAGTCGATGGACGAGGACTCCGCACCGCTCTCCGGAGGAGCTGCTTGCTGTGGACGGGTAGCGGTTTGAGTCCTTTGCGGCGGCGTACCAGTGCTGCCAACAGCGACACCATTTCCATGAGGACGACCATTACGGTGAGGTGGGAGCAAATGAGCTGCAGGCAGAGGGCGATGAATTTGAGCGGGAGGAGCACGAAGAGCCTGTCGTGGAGGAAGATTGGCATGAACTCGCCCGTATGCTGCCAGACCACCCGCTGGAGGAGGATGATATCGACATGCTGGGCCGGCGAGATGTCGACGTGAATTATGACTGGACTCCCCACGTTGGACGGTATACCGATGACGGCATTCTGCACGGTGACTTCTGGAAGCAACACAAAGCCGAAAACCCCCTTCACCTTGATGTGGATCATCAGCCGCTGGAGGCTCGTGATTCCCTGAATCCGGAGCAGCGCCTAGTGTATGATACGGTGATGGGCCACTTTCTGACCCAGGCTTGTTCCCAGCTGTTACTCCATGTGGATGGTGGCGGTGGCACGGGCAAGTCATACCTTATCAATCTGCTCTCGGCGCACCTCCAAGCCGCCTCGGGCGGAAGAGGGACGCTGCCGCGCCCACGGGCGTTGCGGGAAATCAGATATCGGGCACTACCTTTCACTCCCTGCTGCACCTCCCCATCAACAAGGACTTCAAGCCCCTGTCAGCGATCGACAAAGCTCAGCTCCAGAAGAAGCTGAAGGATGTCAAGTACCTGATCGTCGATGAGAAGAGCATGCTGGGTCTGCGACAGCTGTCATGGATTGATGACCGTCTCCGTGAGGCGTTCCCGAATAGAAATGAGGAGTTCTTCGGTGGTCTTAATATCCTCCTGGTTGGCGACTTCTTTCAGCTTCCCCCTGTACTGCAGAAGCCTCTTTATTACGACAAGGACGTGCAGGGGGTAGAGATCAAGGGCAGGAACGCATATCGGCGCTTCGACAAGACGGTTTTCTTGAAGGTTGCCCAGCGTCAGCGCGGCGACGATCAGGCAGCGTTTCGCTCAGCTCTTGAGGAATTGCGGCTGCTCCAACTATCTACGGAGTCCTGGAAGCTCCTCTCCAGCCGTGTTCAGGCGAAGCTGAACGATCAGGAGGTTGCCAAGTTCGTCAATTCCCTACGAGTATACGCCACGATAAGCTAGCTCGAGAGTCGAGCAGCATTATTGATGTTTTCGACTGACTTGAGCTTATTCATATGAAGAATTGGATATGCATTGGCGGTCCTGGAGCCTTTGCAGCCGTGCATTGGACTGGATTGGATCCGACCTCGAAATCCGGTCCAGTCCAGTCCAACAAGATTCACCCTTCTCCACGGTCGGCCTGACGGCCGACCGTCCGACCCAAATGCGGTCTCTGGGAGGGCTGCTACGGCAAAGACGAGCTCGTGCAGTTACAGGGGGCGGAGGATGCAAAAATGGTGTATTTCTACCTCTTCGGCCGTACAATTTGTGCCTTTCTGTTCGCGCGAAGCTATTTACAAAAATAAGTCGAGCGAGCGGCCGGTTTGTTGCTGTTGTAAGTTGACAATGTGCATCGCCGACTCCTCGCTACACCTGTGGGCCTTTGCCACCTTACGAATCTCCTTAATGACCTCGAGCCATAACGAATACCATTGCAACTCATTTCAGCTATCTCCACAAACCCGTAATACATTGCCTTTCGTTATTTAACATTCATCTTGTGAGGAAATCATGTGACCTCCAAGTTTAATGAGTGTCTCACTTCCATGTATCCCTCGGGATGCGCGAAGACTGCAATGCAAGTTTTGCAAGGATCTAAGCCAGTCAGAGAACAATAAATCAAAGATACATTGATTGCCCGCAAGGTTATGTGGCAATAGAGGTCCCGGCAAATCGTGGTCCTACTTAAAGCTACATTCTGCCGCTTACAATCTCAGCACGAGCAATCTGTAGCCCGAGGTTCAGCGATCGATACCAGGGTGCTGTGGGTCAGAATTGGCATTGCAGTCTTCGCGCATCCCGAGGGATACATGGAAGTGAGACACTCATTAAACTTGGAGGTCACATGATTTCCTCACAAGATGAATGTTAAATAACGAAAGGCAATGTATTACGCCACTGAGCCGGTAATGAGCAGGGGGCCTCGATTTTCGCTATCCCTTCAGCAGTGCGAAGGCTGCGCACGAGTTACTCGCATGGATTAGAGCCAATTAGAGAACTCGAGCTCAACGGTACTTTCTTGCCTGCTAATATGTGTGGAGATATATGTACCAGCAATCCCCCACTCTACCAAACTTGCTAGCAAATGTTTTCGCGTGTCCTCTATGTACCACGAGGTCACGGGACTAGGTACAAGGGTGATGTGGGGCAATTGACATGCTGCAGTCTTCGCACTGCTGAGGGGATACACTATGGCTGGCCACAGGTTTTTGCAATACATGAGGCTCAAAATCTTCGTCTCGTTAGTCCGAGCTGCAAACTACCTGTTCAACACCCGCTCTCACTTCAAGCCGTCGGCGACATGTCATCGCAAACAAGTCCGCATACCCTCGCGACACCTCGGCCGATATATCGAGGGCTGGGTATACCATCCACGCGACAACACAGAAAATGTAGACGAGCCGAGAGCACTTCTCATTAACTGGCATGGCGGCGGCTTCATTCTACCTAATCTTGGCATGGATCACTACTTCTGCGAGCGTATGGCTTCTGGCGCCAATGTCGTCGTTCTCGACGCCGATTACCGCAAGGGACCTGAGGATCCTTGGCCGGCCGCCTGTGAGGACATCGAGGATGTACTAAGATGGGTTGCAAATCAGCCGCGCCTATTTGACTCCGATCGTGTCGCTCTGTCGGGCTTCAGCTCCGGCGCAAACTTGGCACTCGTCGCGTCTTCCGAGCTGGCGCGCGAGCTCAACGACATCCTCAACATTCGAGCTGTCTATGCTTTCTATCCCGCCATAGACCTGAGCATCGCCGCGGAGGACAAGACAGCTCCGCAGCCAATTCGACCGTTGTCGGTGACCGCCCAACGACTCTTTGTGGATAGCTACGTTCCCAATCTCGAAGATCGTAAGCTCCCGAAGATTTCGCCCATGTACATCGAGCCTACCTCGTTTCCGCCTCATGTGTTCCTGGTCGCATGTTCCGGCGATATTTTGGCCCCCGAGACGAAAGCTTTTGGGGAGAGGCTGTCGCGAGCCAGGCTCCGTGTCGAGCTCGTCGAAGTCGACGAGGCAGCTCATGGGTTCGATAAGACTGTCATGGGTCGAGATTTCAAGCCGCGAGAGCGAGACAGGGTTTACTCCAAGGTAATTGATAGTCTCAGAAATATCATGTAGATCATAGAAGTTTCCGCTGCTAGACCCCAACGATTAGGATACCACAATAGCCCCATTTTTGACCATCTCCTTTTGGAGCATCCCTGTTCCATCCTCCGCCCTTCCGTTACGAGAGCGCGATACGATATTCCATGCGCAAGAAGCATCGCAACATGTTCGTAACGTTGTCTCATAAAACTGTCTTGGCATTGTTTGCACATAGTTACATCTTAGCCTACTGTGCCCAAGGGGGCGTTGTATTCCATCGAAATACATAGAAAATGGTCCGTATCATGACTAAGGTGCAGTACGTCGACGAGAAGATGCCGATTACGAAAGTGAAATGCGCGCGTTTGAACTCTGCGACCCGGTTAGTAAATATTCCATTTCTGAATGTGAAATTGCATTGTATGGTTTTTGCGAAACATCGGACATAAAGTTTAAGAGGCAGGGACAGCGGTCTTCGGAGGTCGAAAGGCATTTTGTCACGTATCACAGTTCCTGAAACTTCATGCCCCATCACTGCCACTGCTGCGCCGCGGCTCCGCCGCAGCTTCGCCGCATGATGAAGGTATATATTGCACGAATGTGTGCATCCAGTCGTTTCTTTTCTTTGTTCCTCAGATAATTCTCAGATAACTCTCCTCAATCAACAGGCCATCTTGTGCTGAACGCTCCCTGATCGCTGTGGAAGCCTGGCTGATGTAACGCCAATTACGTGACAGAGTTACTATACGGGTAGAGAAGTCACTTAGCTTGAATAGATAGAAAATGCCGTATAAGTCTCTTCGTGTTGAAAAATCGTTGTTCTTGTTACATCTCCCTAGGAAGGCGTCCCCTCCTTATACCCCTATTCCGTCATATCCTTATACCCTCTTATGGGGCCTTCTTGCCTCTCCAACCTCTTCAACCTGCATTAGCTCCCTGCATAGGTCGGCCAAGCTTATCAGGTACTCCCTAGATCGGACCTGCTTCTCAACAACTGTTGCAACAATATCTTTGCCGGTCTCACCAGCCTCCGCCGTGACTGCCGCCGCGATGGCCGCCGCGATGGCCGCCGCCGTGATGATCGCCGCCGTGATGGCCGCCGCCGGGAAGGCCGCCGCCGGGAAGGCCGCCGCCGGGAACCGCAATAGCCACAGCGGCCAAAGTAAGAATAGACAGGATAGCTTGCTTCATATTAACGGTATAGGGCTTGGTTGAATCCCAATTTTTGGTTGAATCCCAATTTACTGGAGTATGAATGATCGATTATGAGAACAAATGATGAGTGCTTTTAGAGAATTCTAGGTGCAATTAAAAGGCTGAGAAGACCTTGTTTCCGAAATGCACAATAGGGTCCTTTATATACTCATTCGGAGCATCAGATTCAAGTGATGGCCAGTCCATTGCGTTTGATTAACCTCGGGTTCATCAATCTTTCGGCTGAGCAGCCTCTCGAGGTTGACGCAGGATGCTGCCAGGGCTGAATGACATGGCGCACACAAGTTAATTGATATGTCTCAAGCACGCAAACGGGGAGCCATCGTATCGCTCGTGGTGTGAAACATGTTAGTGCATCATATTTCTTTTGTCGGTACTTATGGCGACTCACTGCCGGTCGGCTACACCCCAAGGAGCTGCCCGAGGGCCGCAGCAAACGGACGAGTCGGCGTCATTATGGCCGAGGGTAAGGTCGAGGCCTGCGCCGTTGACACGCTCGTCGCCGCACTGACGAGGTCAGGGGGCCCGTCGTCGAGAATGTCCATTTCCTGACGGCCTATAGAAGCTCAGTATAGTATTCTGATTGGGGAAGAAATAAGTTGACGAAGAGGTAAAAACAAGACTCCTCCCAAATTTTGTGGTGAATCAAGCTCATTTCTTCTACAGCAGCGCCGCAGACGATTGGCTGCGCTTGACCCGCACCCTGGACAGGCGAGTGGCATTCATTGGGAATAAAGCAGTCATGGTGGACGACAAGCGCATGTGGATGAGACATGGATTGATCACAAGGGGGGTCCGGCCGCCTTTCCAAATACCCGCCCATACCATGATCGAGATTTCGGGCTTCCCGTGATACGTGACGTTGACTACATTGCGCTGGAACCTCTCGTGAGGCTTCCGGGACACCCAGCCTCGGGCGTTGTTGCCTCTATTCTGTACGGTTGACTCATCGGAGAAGATGACCTACGCCGAGCCGACCGATAGAGGGTTGATCTTCCGGAAGCCGTACCTCCGTCAATTCTTCCTCTCTTCCTTCCCAAAGCGTGCAAATTGTAGCCGATCTTCCACTGTTTCTTTTGATATCGGAAGGAATCCGCTGGATTGATAGCCATTTACGCTTCCACTCGGGTCGGACAGCTCGACGGATCGTATTACGGGATGCGCGACCACCCATCGCACCGACGAGCGCCCGGTATGTGACCTGCCGACGTCTTTTAATCGTGAGATTTATATACCGTAATTCTTGGCCATTAAGCTTCTTCGGGCGCCCTTTTCTTAGGCGATTTTCCAATATATGGTTATTTTGCCAGCGATTGAAGATGCGGTGTACTGCCGACTTCGTGGTGGAGAACTCGGTCGCGACGTCTTGGAATGAAAGACCCGACCTTTTCTGACTAACCATTACAGCTTTCTGCACGGGACTAAACTCGTGATTAGTCTGACGATTTGCGTTTAATTCGGTACCAAAGGCACGCTCATGCGACATCGTGGAGGCAAGTTATGGTGGATCAAAGTGTGATGGTCTCGCGAAGAGAGTTACTATACGGGTAGAGAAGTCACTTAGCTTGAATAGATAGAAAATGCCGTATAAGTCTCTTCCTGTTGCAAATCGTTGTTCTTTTTTACATCTCCCTAGGAAGGCTTCCCCTCCTTATACCCCTATTCCGTCATATCCTTACACCCTCTTATTTAGACCTTCTTGCCTCTCCAACCTCTCCAACCTCTCCTAACCTCTCCAACCTCTTCAGCCTCTTCAAACTTGCATTAGCTCCCTGCATAGGTCGGCCAAGCTTATCAGGTCTCCGCCGAGCCTACTTCCTAGATCGGACCTGCTTCTCAACAGATGGCGCGTCAGCCGCCGTTGAAGCGGCTTGCCCGTTACAGTTGAGATTGCTCAACCTTGAATCAAATACTCATGATGAACACCCAAATTCGAGAGGAATGATTGGGGCATGATGAAGGGTATCTGTAGCTTGGTGATTGCTACTTGTAAAAGCGCCTCAAAATGTCTGCGAAATATGCCCGACACACTCATAAACTACCGGTACTGACTTCATGGGCAGTGGGCACCTGTCCAGCGTACGAGCACAACATCATAGTCATGGTCACGTCAAGCGAGTAGGACGCAAGAACGACTCAAGCCTCAGGACGTTTGTATTCACCTTTCTCAAGCATGTCGTTAATCGTCTTCTCAGTCACCATCATGGCCTCGACGCCGGCTGGCGTTCCGCAGTAGACTGTCGCGTGCAGCACGGCTTCCCTAATCTCCACTTCCGTGACACCGTTGTTGATGGCTCCGCGCGTGTGAAGCGCCAGCTCGAGCCAGGCCTTTTGCGCAATGATCATGCCGATAGCTGTGATTTCACAACCCCGTAACGTTAGAGATCTTTGCCGGCTCGGGTAGGGGTCTAATTCGCTTCTTGTATCCGTAGAGGCACCCCTGATGACGGTGTGCGTTGATAGAGTTTCGACTTACTCAGTAGACTACGCTGTTTCCGGTCCAGCCCCGGACGCTGCCAGACATTGCCCCACGCGTATTCGGTGATGAGCTCCTGCCCAGGCAGCGTGAAAGGGGTGGCGTTCTGCAATGCACGATCAATGTACTCGCTACCAAGGACGGCCCGCCGGACCTTGACGCCTTCTTGGAAGAGCTCCTTGTGCAGTTCGTCGATTTTTGGGTTTGGAGACATGATGACTCCTGCTTCGCGTTCAAGACTCAAAGGAAGAACAACCTGGCTTGACTGCAGGAAGATTTGCTGATTTTGTCACTGGTGGGCACTGGCAAAGGTATGAAGCTATCCAAGTTCGAAGAGCAACAAGGCTTATATAATTGGCCGCTCAACTCTCAACTTTACGAGTTGCCCACCCAAGGGTAGGCTGAGGCGAACCGGAGCCTTTTAGCCTCGGCGGATTCTTTGGCACGCTTCGGCCAGTTCCACCCGTATCCACTCGTCAATATCCCCAGGCATCTCCACTCTGGGGCCGTGGCATCCTTGCATATATCGGCATGGTCATATGGTGTCCGGACGAGCGGAGACGAATACGGCGCCGTGGAGCCGATTGCGCCGAATACGGCAGTAGCATTCATATTCGCGAAAGTCTGCGTTGCAAAGTCACGAAAGAGGATCTTGATTTCAGTTGAGACCGGCCTTGGATTTTACGTACAGAGCTAATTCAACAAACCGGCCGTAGACGCTTTTATAACGGCCGGCCTAACCCATGCGTGTTTGCCTGCCATTTTACAATTGAATCCTGTCGGTCAACATGAGTGCTGGACGTAGACTATAAGGCTCCTCGGCATATTAATGCACTCACCTACCCGCGGATATGGATACTGTAGTTGTTGAGAAGCAGGTCCGATCTAGGAAGTAGCTCGGCGGAGACCTGATAAGCTTGGCCGACCTATGCAGGGAGCTAATGCAAGTTGAAGAGGTTGAAGAGGTTGGAGAGGTTAGGAGAGGTTGGAGAGGTTGGAGAGGCAAGAAGGTCTAATAAGAGGGTATAAGGATATTGACGGAATGGGGGTATAAGGAGGGGACGCCTTCCTAGGGAGATGTAAAAGGAACAACGATTTGTAACACGAAGAGACTTATACGGCATTTTCTATCTATTCAAGCTAAGTGACTTACTTCTCTACCCGTATAGTAACTCTCTTCGCGAGAGTAGTCGGTCATTGATACAATAGCCTTCTGTATTACGAAGAAAGACACTGGGCGAAGATAACGCTTAGTCGGTCGGCGAATTCGAGAACGATGTAGCGACGAGTGAAACTGGTGAGATGACCAAGCTTGATGTCGAGTAGGCCCTAGAACACTGCAATCACGACATCGACCTAGCTTATGCTGAGATATAAATGCCTCAATTCTCGACATGCCAAGCGTGATTAGTTGAAATGCCACGACACATAACATCACATCGAAGATACTGAAGAAAGAATAGTTGAATAGAGTACTTCAATTTTTCTATATACAGGATTCAAGCAGATTGCGATTCATAGTTGCGCCTGCCCAGATTACTGTTCGTCAATGATCGTTTTGTGTTTTATTCTTGTAGCACACTTGCGAACAATGATTCATCTTGTTCCTTGCTGAAAATCATGCACCAAAGCTTTCCTTACCAGCCCGCCCATGTGTTGAGACATCAGGCAAATTGTACTCGCTCCGCCTTGGCCCATTGCATGCCCTCCTTTGAGATGGCGGATCGACTCAGCCGCCTCCAAGCGAGCGGGCTGGACTGTACCTGGCTCGCCATCTTGGGGGCCTCGGCCGCTTGCAGCTCCGACTTGGCCAATTCTAGAGCAGCGCGTGCCACGGCATCTGTGTCCGCGAGAGTTACCGAGTTGACGCCCGGCCGAGCTCCGGCAGCTGTGACCCAGTGGACGCCCTCGGTTGGGACACCGATGGCGAATCGCCTTGCGTGAGCGCGGCCCTTGGAGTCAATAAGTCGATAAGGGCTGTGTGTCACATCAAGCCCACCCGTCTCGTAGCCGTCAATGACATGAGGTCGGCATTGGCCCGCCTTCATGAGGTGGGACAGGAGCTCGTCGGCCGTGTGTCGCAGATTGGGCTCAGGCAGGCGCGCTTCTATAAGAGTCGTCACTCGCACAGCCGAGTTTGGCAGATCCGGCGAGCTGGCATACCAAGCTCCGTCCTCGGAACGCACTTGGAGACGCGGCCCCAAGACATCGAGGATCCCGGCCTCGATGAGTGCAATCATTTGCTCAATGCGCAGCCGGGGAGGTCCGATGGACAGAAAAGCGTTGAGCGGAGTGTACCAACGGTCGAGATGATCACATCGCGAGGCGCCAGAGAGGCCCGAGTGATCCACGACGAGACGAATCTCGTTGCGCAGGTCGCGCATGACGTCGAGAGCTGCCTTGAGGGGGCCGTCTACGTTGCCCAGTCGCGCCTCCTGGGCGTCCTCGCGAAGGTAAGTGAGCATCCACTCCCTCCAAGTATCCTGAGAGGCTAGGCTCTGCTCATCGTACGGCTTAGAAATGCGATCCCATGACCAACGCTCACCTAGGGATACCTCTAGCTCGTCCAGTAGTTGTGATTCTTCTACGCTCTTGTGCGGTGTAGCGAGGAATCGAGTGCGGAATTCGCGAGGTAAGGACCCCTTTTGTTTGAGAAGAGCCTCATAATAGACCGTCTCAACCTCCTTGGAGACAATGGGCCAAATATCTTTCAAAAAGTCGGGCGCATTCTTAGTGTTGGCTCGGTCTCGGAAGCTGGCAATGACGTCTTTCGTGAGAATGAGGGGGAGATGGCGACCGTACGCGCCCTTGCTGTTATCACCACGAGCCTGGTACGGAATACCTCGACGCGATCCAGCATACATGCGAGGTTCTTTGCCGGACGGGTGGTATACAAGGCCCTTTGATGACCGTGTGAAGCACCCTCCGCGCCCGCGTGTCGGATAGTCGTCTGGTCCCAGGTCGGGTACGGCATTTTGTGCCCACTCATACAAGCTCGGTCCGTGGCGTATTGGGCCCGAGCAAACAACGCTGTCGTCCGTGAAGAGAGTCACCTGAGATGTGACAGTGTTCATCAAAAGTTCCGTGGACTGGGTCGTGCGCCAGACAACACCGGGTCCTGGACGTGAGGGATCGACAACGTGAACTGTGATACGCATGCCAGGGGTGAGGAACTCGGCCGCGGAAGCGCAGAGACGTTCCAAGGCGCTGGTTCCGCGAGGGCCGGCTCCGACAATGGCCACGTGCGCATGGCTTGACTTGGAAGGGATCGCACTCGCAAGAGGCGAGGCAAGGTCGGCGGTTGGGTGCGGCATGGCAAAGATGTATCTTTGGACTCAGTCCGAACTCACAATGCTGACTCCTGAGACGTGGTAATGGTGATGATGTGAATCGAACTGATGCTCGAGTGAATCTTCATAGCCGACCTGGTTGACTTTATACAAGTTAACCAAGCCATGTCTTGCTCAGAAAATGAAAATGACAACGTTCCCGAACGACCCTTGGCCACGATGTTCATCTGGTGGTCTATCCGCAGCGGGTCCTGTTCAGGGTTACCATGCTTACTGACTGTGGGCTCGGTCTCGAGGACTCAAACGTACCATGCAGCAGCTTGCCATTTAAAGCCCCGAATCTTCGACTATACAGTACGCATCTACGGCCTATCATGCCACAATCCAGGTTCCTCAACAGGCAATTCAACTTGGGCATGCTTGCTCGAACCGGCAACTCGCCTTTGCCGGTGCGATTCTGGGCCCGAACGAGACAACGCCAAGGTGGCGAGCCTGTCCATTGCGTGATACGGGCGTTGCGTGATCTTAACACCCCACAAACTCGGTTTTCGTGACACTTGATTATATGTTCAGATGCCATATCCAATCGTTTGTCACATCCCCTCGATTCAAGGTTTGGTGTGGATAAACATACCCGGCCCACTCAGCCGCATGTGCGTAAAAGATTCTCTCAAGATCATACAAAGGCCATCATCGCCTCGATGGAGGTAAGGTTTACGACGATCGGATCTCGTTAACTCAAGCAGTCCGCAGAGCTCTCTCCATGATGATCGCTAGAAGCAAATAGTTTGTTCGGTTTATCGTCGACTTTGCTGAGGCCCATGTTACTTCAGCATACGTTCATTTGTTGGCTCCACCTTTACGAATGGTTAGTGTCCATTGAGTTATATCGGATTGATCAAGGTTGGATCTTGCTTAAGCGTGGCCACTTCGAAAATATGGAGTAAGCTTCAACACGATTATTCGTCTTTTGCGGCCTAAAAGCTTCAGGGTACCTTTCGTTGAAAATGAGTCCTGGTACATTCTATTTTGGAGACAATGTCCGCTCTTCATTGGGCTGTTCCTCTTGACCCCGGAGTTTTGCTCTCAACAATTTGAGCCGGGACTCGGCCATGTGCCGGCTTCCAGAAACGGTGTGGAGTCTTTTCGGCGCATTACTGTAGTAGCCGAAAAGATCGGCGTGAAATGCCGAACTGTCGATCCTCTTTTATGCAAGGGTATCGTGTGTGTATCCACCACTGTCCGTCGGACTTCAGTGCCGAAGTGTGAGCAGGCGTCATCCTTGAAAGCCCGATAAGCTGATGGCCTTTGGTGTCATGTGGGGATGGACGCGACTTGAATATCTGGCGGATATCGCAGGGGCTTTTGGGTGCGTGATCGGCGGATGACCCCGCAGATGACGGCCCAGCCCGTAATATCCCGGATTTCCTGGTGATATCAGCAACGCGACGCCTGCGCCCGACGGCTGCGCATTGCGGCGCAATAAAAATTGTACCTACGTGAAGCCCTGAGTCTGAAGAATCGTTTGACCCAACTTGCGTATCGGTAGCTCGCGTGGTTCTGATGTTGTGTCCGGAAACGTGCAGTGCGTCCGATTTTTGGGCGGTCTTCAGCGTATCGTTCAGTGAATTGGATCGCGAATGGTATAGCATAGCGTGTCTGCGGCATGGAGCAATTCGAAACCTGCTAGCTGCCGCTCGGGCCGCGAAGAAAAGAAAGGAAGAGTCGCACGGCAAAGAGACGGGCCCCGCTTCCCACGTGGCTCTCGCCGGAGTCCAGCAGCTGCAGACGGAGCTACCCGTGCCATGTCCCACTTTATTTGGAACTCGAGCACGAGCACAAAGGTGGTGCTGGACACCACAACAGCCAGGACACCGCAAGAGCCACTTTTTCGACCCCTTCGTCTTGAGGCCGTTCTATTCCACCACTTCCGCTTCTATCTTGACAGTGCGACATGGAATCTCGTACTCGAGAGGCAGTGCAGTATATCCGTGATGTTCCTGGAGCGAAAATCGCCAGTGTAGCCCGAGAGTTCGGCATTCCACGCAATCGACTGCGTTCCCGCCTTCAAGGCCATCATCCTAAAGCAGGCCGGCCAGCTGCGAATTTGAAGTTATCGCGTCCAGAGGAAGCAGCATTGTGTCGCTACATCGATCGCCTAGATAACATGAACCTTGCTGTGCGCCCGGGATTTGTCACCGACGCGACAAACAATATCTTGCGTGAGCGGTCTGGACCGTCTGGTCAAGCCGATTTTATCATCGGCAGCAAATGGACGTCCCGCTTTCTGAAACGGCACGGCTACTTCAAGAAGCTCCAGAAAAAGCTTCATGCCGAGCGGCAGGCGTCGGAGGACCTTACCCGAGTCACTAATTATTTCCAAACCCTTGAAAAAGTCGTCCAAGAGCATGGAATACCACCTGACGATATCTGGAACATGGACGAGACAGGCTTCCGCATTGGGGTTGGCAAAGACCAGTTGATCGTCACCAAGGGAAAGCGAGCTCACTATTTCGGCATTCCCGAGAACAGGGGTAAACGTTGAGGCCCGGGAAGAGGCCGGCCTCGAGGGCGCCGAGCAGCAGGCGGCAGGCCAGCAGGGCGCCGTACGACTCGACGAGGCCGCTGAGGGTGGCGACGAGGCCCCAGGCCGTGACGATGAAGGCGATCCACCGGCGCGGCGTCAGGAGCTTGAGCACCAGGTTCGACGGCACCTCGAAGAGGAGGTAGGTGACGAAGAGGATGCTGACGGCCACCTGGAACTGCGTCGGCGAGAGACCCAGGTCGGCCTCGAGCTTGTACAGCCGGGCGTTGCCAATGTTTACCCTGGGCGATACGTCAATCTCGTGCCTCACCCGCGACCAAGACGGATCATGGGTGAGAGGGTTGCAGACCTGTCGAGGAAACTACAGAGATAGAGGGCCATGACCAGAGGGATAATGTGTAGGTCAAGCTTCCTCAGCAGCTTCCTTTCGTCGACGCCATGGTCATGGGCCTCGGGCGACGCACCAGCTTTAGACTGCCGGTCGTCTCTGAGCTCTTTCGACGGCACGTCGGCCTGGCTCCCCATCGAACCGTCCGTCTCCGGGGCGGGCGGTCCAGGGTAGGCTGCTCGGGACTTGGTCGTGACGGCGCGGCCCCGCGCGTCGGCGGTAGGGGAGGCGCATGCAGGGTAGGCGGCGTGGGACTTGGCCGCGGCGGGCACCCTGTGCGTGGCGGCGGGTACAGGGTAGGTGGCGGGTGCAGGGTAAGCGGGCGGGTGTAGGGTAAGCGGCGTGGGACTTGGCCGTGGCGAGCGCCGCGCTGGCGCCTGTGTGCGGGTATAGGGTAGGCGGCGGAAGGGTGTAGGGTAGGCAGTGGGCTCTAGGGTAGGCAGCGCCGGACTTGGCCGCTGCGAGCGCCGCGCTGCCGCCTAGCCGGGCTTATAGGCGGGTGCAGGGTAGGCGGGCGGGCGGGTATAGGGTACGTGGCGTGGCGTGGTCCAGGGTAGGCGGCGCCGGACCTGGCCGCTGCGCGCGGCCTGGTGCGCGGCGGCGGGTGCAGGGTAGGTGGCGTGGGACTTGGTCGCCGCGGGCAAGTGAATGAATTTTGCGGAACGCGGAAAGTGGCCCTCGAGCCCGCGCTGGCGCCGTCGACCCGCCGAAAGCCCCGGAGGGCACATATGGTGGGGGGCTCCCAGGGGCGGTCGGGGGTAGGTAAATCGGGGCGCGCTGTTAAGAGCCGCGGCTGTAGAGGGCGCTGGAGGTGGGAAGGCCAGCCACCGTAGCACCTGTACCGGTAGGGCCTGCCCGCCGGAGGCGGTGTAGGGGTGGGCGGGGTGGTCTAGGGTAGGCGGGGAGGTCTAGGGTAGCTCGGGGTATGGAAGGTCTAGGGTAGGCAGGGAGGTCTAGGGTGGGCGGCGCCGGAGTCGGTTGCCGCTAGCCTCGCTTGCGGCGGGCGCCCTTGCCGGGTATAGGGTAGGCAGCTTAGTCTAGGGTAGGCGGCTCTAGGGTAGCCCGGGCGCTCTAGGGTAGGCGGCGTTAAACTTAGCGGTAAGCGGTCTAGGGTAGCTTTAAATGCCGGCGTTTCCTTTAGTTAATAGCCTCGCCCTCGCGTGCTTGTCCCTGCCTTGAGTGCTATGAGTTAAGCAGTAGTATATGTGGTGGGGTGTGTGAGTGAGTTGCCTCCATACCTTCCACTCCTTCTGGGGTCGCGTGTACGTCCGACGCGTGTTCTGCGGCTGCGTCTTGTCCTCATCAATTAAATAATAGCTGGTCGCGTGCTCAACTGCCTTAAGAAGCTCAAAATCGTCGGGGTGGGCCATTTAAAATGCGCTGCTCAATGAAAAAGGGTGATATTATTGCTCAGCGTTGTATGACGTGGGTTGGTGTTGGTGTTGGTTACACGCAGAACGCTCCGAAAAAAAAAGTCGCGACCTGAAGGGGCACCACCCGGGTCGGGCCTTCAAAAACGCGACGAACTGTCGATTCACTACGGTCATCCCTGTCATCCAAAGCCGAAAACGAAGGTCCCAGACCTTCTGTTCGCATGGGTTTTTTGGTGCAGCCGTGTGGGGCCGGATGACAGACCCCCCCCTGCAGATGACAGTCATGCCCCGATTTGGCCTGCGATACCTTCAAATATCAGCCCTACCCACCATCAACATTTATGGCGCTGTTTCCCCGAATACAGTGGTCCCCCTATTACCATTGACATGTGTCCGTGGTCGTCTGCCTTCGAAGGCGACGTTGCGTGCGACGAACAAAGTTCCCCAGCAGCAGAGTCAAGCAGCTCCACAGTAGATCCATCTGATCCACACCGGTCAATTGTCTCAACTTCCCCTTTCCTGCCGTAACAGCAGTCTCTGCGCGTCTACGGAGTACTGCAGCCAAAGAAGCGTCGGCTGCGCACGCCAGATACCTGGAAACATTCCTGGGTGGATAGTCAGTAGGCGCGCCCCGGCGCCCACCTATCAGTCGCCCTCCTACAGGGGCAATAGTGGGCGGACTTTTGCTTTAGCGATGTAACTGGTATTTTCGTGACAGGCTCGACAACAGTTGGCCACCGTCCGAGTCAGGACAAATATTGGAGGAGTTGGACTTGGACGTCACTGGCGCCCTCAGGAATAAACCCAGACGTAATCTACTACTCGTGCCCCCACTTTAAGGGGATTCGCTTTGGCTCACCCACACAAAGCGAGGGCGGGCACGAGTATAGGTTCAAAGGCAAAGTGCATGGCCAACCAAACGTCCAATGGACGCTTAAGATCCTGTAATTATGGGTCAAATGAAACCTCGCCGGCCCCAGCTCCAGCCGTTTGGCCCTCTAACTTTAAACTGTGGGTTCAACTTAACTTAAATTTCACCAGCTGAGTTTGCCTCTACGGTTCTAACTCGTTCCAATTCCTGGGATAAGGTTAAGGTCCCGCGCACCGCATCGTTATGATGTCCCTAGTCCTCGGCATTTGCGGCTTGATCCGTCCGAGTCCCGACCGAAGATGGGTAATGTAGTCTAGACCGACCTAGTTGAGAACCCTGCGATGGTCCGGTTAGTCTGGGACTTGACCCCTCGAGTCCTCGACTAGTTGTGGCTGCTACTAGTCGCGATGGAGGATGTGCAGTGGCGGCGACGGAGATGGCAGCAGGAAGCGGGGACACCTCAGCGCGTCGTTGCACGAAACAAAGAGCGGGGGAATATCCTGCAGTGGACAGCTGAACAGGGGCGGCCGATACATGGGCACCCGGGTGCCCAAATCACGTCAGCAGCTTTACAACCACTGTAATGCGCTGCAACTTCAGCGCGTTTGCGCTTAATCCTAGTGTGTGCACCAACCGAGGGATCACACGATACAGCGCTATAGACAGTTCCTTATCGACGATATTGCACCAGCTAAGGGTTCATGGTATTCTACACTTTGACGAAGATACATCTGTCTGCTGAATGCAAGAGCTCGCGGCTGTCCTCTTCAACCTTTTGCCAGATCTGTTCCACACCTTCTCTTATTCGCCAAAGGATTGCCCGCCACCTCAGTGACCTGAGCTTCGATGCGCTCGTCCTCTGCCTTGCTCCAATCCAGATACGCCATCATCTCTTCTTTCATCCAATCTCTTGACCCCGTCGAAGTGATACAGCGTTTTGACATTTGTTTATAGCCCAAACACTACTCATAGCTCTGCTTGTCATATCTTTGTGGAAGCCCCATTGCGCTACGGTACTGTTGGTTCGTCTTGACGCTATCCGCGGGCTGCGCCACGTACCATGCGCTTGCGGCCATGTATCGTCGATATATCGCCTCTGGTGAGTCGTACCGCGGTGACGACCGCAAGGAGGTTTCGCGCGAGCGAGACACCTCTTCACTTATACGCTCTTCGGCGGACTCTCGCATGGCACCGGCTGAGTGGTTGGATGTTACGGTAGAGTAAGGAGCATCGGATGCTTGCTAGGGATTCACGAGATTCGTATGTCCCTTCAGGCGGGAGAGCGTCACTGGGGAATGCTGCCTGATCCATTTTGTGAAACGCGGATGCCGACATGATGAAGCGCAAGCGGCGCGAACGCGCTGAAAACAGTGTAATGCTGCTGACGTGATTTGGGCACCCAGGGTGCGCCGTCTAAATGGGCACCCAGGTGCCCATGTATCGGCCGCCCTGAACAGGCTGTGCACGACCGCACTCGCGCTAAGACTCGGAACGATATGACATTGTCCTACTGCAGGAGCCATGGACAGGACTGAAAGATGGCCGGTGCCTTACCGGCTCATCCGGCCTATGACACCTTCTCACCCGTCAACGACTGGGACGGCCGCAATACCAGCCCGAGAGTTAAGGTTACCATAGCATTCAAGAACCTGAACCCCCCCCCCCGGGGGCCCCTGCCATCCAGCCGGAATAGAGCCAAGACCTCGTCGATGGGGCAAGCCTATTGGAAACGGTTGCACTCACGACGCCATTCATCTACCTGTGATTTCTCGCAGCCCGCAACCTGACTGGCTCTGCATTTCCACTCACATCGGGCTTTTGGGTGCCATCGCAAGACGTCTTGGCTCTTGGCCCTTTACAGTATATCCACATCGTTGCACATGAACACATAGTACAATACAATAATAGTTGACCACCACAACACCAAGCCCAGCGTTCACCATCGGCTGCCTTTCACCACAACATGGAAGACCCAGCCATGTCAGTTATTCCTGCCGAGGAGCAGTTGTCGGTACTGGACGAAACCGAACACAACTTTTGGCAACGATTTGAAAGGGAACAAGAAGCCGTGCGCGCCACTTCGGAAAATGAGTACTCCAAGGCCACCATGGGGGTGAGGATCGAGCTCGGAACATTGGGCGGTAAGAAGGCTCAGTTGACTGAGCTACGGGACCGTCTGGCTCGCGAATTGACCAAAACCGAGGAAGACCTCGCTCACATAGTCTTATCCTACGAGGATTATGCTGCCAAGTTGGTCGCCATAAAACAAGAGTACCGCCAGAAGGAACAAGAGAGATTAGAGCAGCGCGAAACCGTCATCAAGAGCATGGAGTCCTACTTCAGCTCAAGGCGCAGTCAGATCCCCCATATCCCGACGGCGCAAGCTCCAGAGCGATTGCCGTCGCGCGATCTAGTGGCCAACACGACGACAGCTCAGTCGCCGCGCGAGGAGCGACCGGCCCGGCACGCCCTTCCCAGCAAAGCGCCCAATGTCCCCAGTGGGCAGACGACTCCAACTTCAATCTCAGCCAGGGCGACTACTGGTCCCAATGGATCTACTGAGACGCTTGTCAATGTCACTGACGCCGACGGCAACGTCGTTGGGCCCGTCGAGAGGATAGATCCCTGGAGCCAATGGGTCAAGGAGATCCAGACTATGCCCATCAAGCGCGACGTTAAAATCCGACGCGGACGAAAATTCACAAAGGACCATCTCGCTACCATTTACGACCGGTCCGAGGGCAAGGGAGTCAAGTTTTTGTCGTGCATGATCCAAGCTACGGGTGATATCCAGTCTCAACGCTGCTACTCTTGCGACAAGAACCAGGGCGCTTTTGAGGATTGCATTATCCTCGGAGGCCCTCTTTTCCAGAAATGCGGCAACTGTGTGTGGAATCGCCAGGGCTGCCATATGCCTCTTGTCCGAAAATCGAGCAACGCGGGCACGCCGAGAAAGGCGCGAATTCCGATGAAGCCTCTTGAGCTTGACCCCCAAGCCACATCCCGTGCGTTACATGCCGATGATCCTGCCGCAGATGCCATCGCCGTGGCTGCCAACATTTCCAAGGCCGCCATCATTGCCTACGCGCCCAAGGACCATGCGCAGACGTCTCGAGACCACGATGCAGCCAAGCATAGCCAAGTCGTCCACAAGAGCCCGCCGATTGGGCATGAGCCGGTGCAAATGCCTACGCCCCAGGAGCCCCGCGAACACTCTTTTGCCACTCCTGCCTACGTCGCCGCTCCATCTTTCGTAGCCGTTAACCAGGTGAACGGTTTCACCCCGGCCAACGCCCGTAGCAGACCCCCGTCGAGAGAGATCCCGACACCCTCAGCAGCATCTGCCGAGGGTTCACCGCGCGTCACGTTGACAGCGGAGCCTACGTCGGAGCCTCTCGAGGAGATCACTCGCGATAACCTGGTACTGAGACACAACGGAGTCGTCTACACTTACCCGGAGATTGTAGAGGGTGTCCCGGTGGCAAAGATCGATCAGAACCACCCTTACTGGGAGCTCGGCTGGCCTGACATCAAGTCGATCGTTGAGCCGCAGCTTGAGTCTTGGAAGGATAAAAATCAGAATGCTCTGCAGGCAACGGCACGAGGTGAGCCTAGCTCGGCCAAGTTTCAAACTGGGAGGCAGGTCAACCGCGGCATCCGGATACTCGAGTTCCTCGAACAAGGCGAGATCAGCCCGTACCAGCTCTTGAGCAAAAGATACACGCATACAGGCAAGGGTGCCATCACCTCGTACGATACTTTATTCCGCTTATGCGAGACCCTGTCCGAGTTGGCAAAGTTCAATCTCGACATAACGCCAGTGGAATGGCTCCGACATCGCCTGTACGAGATTATGCTGGAGAAGGGACCCATGTTCAATGTCTCCAGGACGATTCATGACTTTTACCATGACCTCAAGCTCTCGGCACTTCGGAGCAAGAATGGGTTCAAGCGGATTGGCCGCCCATCAGGGTTCAAGGCGGGCCTTGTTCACGGCACTCCCCAAGGCTCTGCTAAGAAACGCAAGGGTATCCACTCGCAGACGAGCACTCCGCGCGAAACCCCGTCTGCCGCCCCCTCTCCACCCTTTATCGTGCACGAGGTCGTGCAGTCGCCGGCGTCCACGCTCGCCTCCGAGACCTCCTTTGACGCTCGCCAGCATAAGCGACTTAAAGCCTTCTCATCGCCACTTGGGGATGTTCCCCGAATATCGCCTGGCACCGACTATTCTGACACGGACTCGTTCAGCGGCGCCCCTTCGGCACCCGAGGACTGGCGCCTGTATCAGGTAAAGACGCGCCTATTCACGAGCTCGGCCCAGGTAACGCAGTACTGGAACTGGAAGGAGAAGGATCGGCTCTTTGAGCATCAGCTCCTAAAGGACACGGACCCGGTTTCCTGGGGTGTCCATCGGGCACCAATCGATTTTGCTGTCGAACTCGACGACATCGTCGAGGTCAGGTGGAATGTCGATGCACTGCAGGTGCATTTGGTGATGAACACCCGGGGCTCCGCCATTGCTAAACAGAACGGTATGCCCAGAGGGGACGTCATGGCGGCTTTCAAACGGGAACGCACCATTCGCCGATTCCTCGCCTTCTGCCGTGACAGGAAACTGCGGATGGTCGAAGTTTCAGCGTTAGTTTCGCTGCCCCCCGAATTCCATCCCCCCTCATCACGAGGACGAAAGCTAACAAGACGCACAGTGAAGAAATGGACACGAAATGGGGCGAGTTGCAGTCGGAGGAGCGACTGCCAGCCCCGGATGAGGAGCCAAGCGACTCGCTGAAGGAATAGCTTTCCCAGCCAGAATGAGCCTTCGCGTCAACGTTGTCCTGGTCAATTACAAGGGCCTATTGTCTTGCGTTTCGATTTTCCAGACTGTGTGTGACGGTACAAGGCACGATCAAGGTCGGGTGCGACTTGGATGAAGTGATTGTTCACAAGGAGAAAAGGAGAGATTCATAGGGAAAACTCTCACGTGAAACTATTTTGCACAGTTAAAGATTTCTATTTGAACAGTTATACCTTTTCACGCCCAATTCGTGGAAAACTACAAGTCCCCCACGGTCGCGTAAGGTTACTACGTAGGGTAATTGCAGCGCCCATCTTAATGAGTGCCTCACAGCTTAGTGAGAGTTTTCCTAGGAATCCCTCCTTTTCTCCTCGTGGACAATTACTTCATCCAAGTTGCACTCGACCTGGTTCGTGCCTTGTACCGTCACAATGGTGGTGGCCGGATAGGCAAGTCCTATCTGCTCAAAGTCCTGTCTTCACATCTTCAGAAGCTCGCTGGTGACCGGCCCAGTCCAATCTGAGATTCCGTATTGATTCGCGATTTTCTCAATGTACGAGTCTTGGCAGAGCCACAGCGTACGCGCCGCTCTATCTCTTAAGACTCGGATGCCGAGGAACCACTTGAGTTCTCCGAGGTCATTCATTTCGTATTGAGATTTGAGGTTGACGATGAATTCGTCCGCTGCTGCTTGTTGTTTCGCGCGATACAGCAGTACGATGTCGTCCACGAAGAAGAAAGCAGTGAGCCATCTGTTTGTGAAGAGACATGGTTCTTCCTGGCTTTGCTTGAGACCGAGCTCCTCGAAAGCTGCGGTTAGGTCCTTCTGCCATAGCAGAGGTGACCTTCTGAGTCCGTATAATGCTCGTAGCAGTTTCAGGACCCATCCTTTGCGGCAATAGCCGTCTGGGAATTGAACATAAACGTGCCACCACCCTGCTATTGCTGAAGCTGCTGCTGGTTCTACCTATTGTTACCATTACCATTACCATTGCCGTTGCCGTTGCCGTTGCCGTTGCCGTTGCCGTTGCCGTTGCCGTTGCCGTTGCCGTTGCCGTTGCCGTTGCCGTTGCCGTTGCCGTTGGTTGCCGTTGCCGTTGCCGTTGCCGTTGCCGTTGCCGTTGTTGTTGTTGTTCCTGCCGCCACCGTTATTCCTCTGGTTGCCTCCGTTGTTGTTTCCGTTGTTGCCGCCCTCGGTCTGAGAGCAACCGCAGTCGGCATTGCCAACGCTGAATCTCTGGCAGTCATCTCCGGCGCCACGCTGAGCGATGGGCATGTTGATCGACTGATGGTTTGCAGCCGAAGACAGCGTGCACACGCGATAGCAGCCCTCGGGAAGGCCCATTTCAATGGGGACCGTAGATCGAACGGTGTTCTGATTCACTTGCTCGCCAGCATTGTCCTCGCCCTTGAAAAAGACGAATTGCTTGGCAGAGGCAGGCTTATTAGGGTTCATAGTATTGCCCAACGATTGCACAGTGTAATGAGTGTGGCCAATGATTTTGCCATTCTCATTCAGAGTCTGGGGGGCCGAATAGTAGGTGTTGTCGGGATTAGTGAAAGTACCAATCTGCAGGTTCTGAATATCGGCAACCAGGTCGATCTGAGTGTTTGGCTGGAAGTTCTCGCAGGCCTTGGGGCTCCTGAAAATGGTGGAGACCATGTCGTTCTCGCTGGGGATTTCGCCCATGACTAGGGCCTGTTAGGAGCGAGACTATCAAGGGAGCTCGCACCAAGACTTACCAATGCCATTGCAAGATCCTTGCTTGTTCTGCAGGCCGTTGGTGAGAGTCTTGCCTGCACAGAAGTTGATAAAGTTGTTGTTGCTCCTGTTTGCGGTCAGCTCTGGTCGGGTCGCATAAGATTGAAGTGGACACTTACGGGACGGAAGGAGCCTGCCCTCCCTTGGCCTCAGCCTCTTGACCCGTCTTCTGCGACCCTTTTTGAATGACCTTGGGGCTTAGACGAAGGGAATTGGCTCCGCCATTGCCTCCGCCGTTGCCACCGTTCCTGTTTCCATTTCCATTTCCGCCATTGCCTCCACAGTTGCCACCATTCCTGTTTCCATTTCCATTTCTGCCATTCTGCTGAGCCTTCTGCTGGCCTCTCTGGCCCTGCTGCTGTCTCGGGGCCTGTTGTTGTTGTTGTTGTTGTTGTTGTTGTTGTTGTTGCCGCCTCTGGGCCTGTTGTTGCCTCTGCCGACCTCCACGGCCATCTTGTCGTCGTTCGAGGGCGACGTGATATGCGCTGAGGCCAGAGATGACACCGGCTTCGGCAGCCATGGTCATGCCCATGAGGGCGACCAGAAAAGAGCCGACATGCATGTCGTGACTAGGTTATTAGGGTTATGTTATAATACAGTATGGTTCCAGCCCAAAGTCGAGTAGTGAGTCGAGTTGCGGACGTGCGAGTGAGATTGAAGATGTCGATTGGATAATGAATGAGCGAATCCAAGCACACTTCCAGCGTGGCCAGCGACTTAGACAAAAAGTGAAAGACTGACAAGGCCGTGGCAACACAACGGCGTCAGCCGAAAGGGTTTTGCCGTGCAGCAGCCTTCGCATGCACGACTGAAACAATAGCTGCGCGCGCATCTTTGGGCGACGGAATGATCGAGATCCCTGCGGACAGCACCGAGGAGCCCAACGAGCTTGGACCTCATCCCAAGAATCCCCCTGTTCTCGAAGCCTCTGTTCCCGCTTCACCTCCCGTTTCTTCTACATCCCCAGCTGTGGACACGACGAGATCTGCGCTCGTTGGAGATTCTTCAAGTCAGAGCCTTTGCTGCCTCCCACTCCGGAGCCAATTTGCCGAGGACATAGTGCGGGACCTTCCCTATAAGCTGCTGAAACGCGGGTCGATCCAAGAGTCTTGGGACATCTATCCTGCTTCGATTCTCGTCATCGGTGATCTTATGGCTTAGCTTCTTCAAGCTCTGAGCAAGTTTTTGACAAGCGACCTGCAAAGGGAGCTGCCTGTTGAGTGATGCTTTCACCACAACGTGGTAGCTCTCGTTTCGCTGAGTAGTGTTGCATCCTAGGTTTGGGTAATGCCGTGTATGTGCTCGAGCAAATTGCTTCTCTTTTTCTTTCCAGTTGTTCTCGACGTAAGGCGTTCTGGCTCTCGCATTTCTGCAAGCAACTTGTGTCGCCCCTTTCCAAGCTGCTCCTCGTCAGGCGCTTGTATGTACTCCCAAATAAGTCGCAGTAGATCTTCTCTTCGCTCCTTCGTGTATCTCCCCGAATCCAGCAGCCGCTTCTTTATGCTCTCTGCGGCATGCCATTCGCAGAGCTGCAGGATTTGCTCCCCTCCACGCCGAGAGCCTTGATCAGCCCTCGCTTGAGACAACGCCATTGCGGCTGCGAGCCCTTTGCTTTGATCCCCAAGCACGACTCGAGGCGATGGGCAGTCGTACCAAATCAACTCTGCCAATTGAGCATTTACAAACTCAAAAGCCTCGGCCGATTCGGACTTGATGAAGGCGAAAGCCAGAGGAAACGTCTTTCCCGTGTTTGTGATTCCCACCATGACAGATAGAGGCAAGTGAATGGAGTTGGTATTGAACGTCGCATCGCTTTGCATCAGAAACCCACTGACGAATCGTCTCCCTAGACGAATCTGCTCGGAAGAGCAGAAGAAGAGGTGCTCCAGAACCCGTGCGGTACGCCGGCCTTGGTCATCAAGAAGATATTTGAAGAAACAACGAACCCGGAAGTCTTCAAACTCCAAACACGTCAGCAAGAGGTCTAGCGCTTCCTGATTGGTGCGTCTGCCTTCGGAACGGCTCAGGTTGTAGAACTCTTTTGCTGAGAGACGGCTACCTAGACCGTGATGGTCGAGAATTAGGCTTGACTCAGCGGCCGAAAGGCCTGCAGTCCTGTGCGCCAGGGCCATCTCAGCGGCTGCAGCCCGTTCGGGAATACGTGTTCTGTGGCACGCGTAGAAGAAGGGACTCTGAAGGGGTGGATGCGTGTGATATGCGTACGTGAATCCTACCACCCAGCCCTTTCTCTCGTCAACTCCTCCACCAGCGCTCCGGATAGTCTTGTACGAGACATAAAGACTGTATGGACAGTCTTTCGCCTTGACGTAGGTGAGCTCTTTCTTTCTGCTTCCACTCTCCGTGACGTGGTCAGGCAGTTTCCGTGTGTT